>VXAK01016197.1:35772-55910 GCA_013399435.1 Arenaria interpres
TACCTAACATGCAACAGTCCTGCACTTTCTCACACCAGATCTGCACATTTCTTTGGAAGCTGCCATTAATACAGCTGTTCCTAGATGGATCAGTTCATGTCAGTGCACACTTCTAAGTATCACATATGTTTAAATAATGCCTAGCAATTTCACGGTCTCTAAAATTTAATGAAGTGAACTTTTCTTCAATTAATTTATACTATTGTAAAAGTTACTACTTGTATCATCTCTGGGAAATAAAAGGCAGCTGTATATATTCACTTTTTGCTCTGTGTCCTCTAGAAGCAGGCACAACCCACCAGCTCATGGGAAGCTTGCAAGACCAGGATTTGCTACCAGGTATTTGCAGAGGACTGCAACAAAGCAACTCTTCGCTGTGCCTGTAACATCTCTTGGGATTGTTCCACAAAAAAAAAAAAACTGATTTAAATTCCTCAGTGTTTTAAGGCACCAGTACTACTGGAACATAGGAAGTGGTGGGTAGGTTTTCCGTCTCACAGAAGCCACAGCCACCAGCACTGTGGCAAACCTGGGTCAGGCAGTGGCACCCTGTGCATTAATTAAAAGGACTGGTGCCCTCCCTCCTAGACTACCATTTGTTTAAGCAGATGGAAACTGAGCTCAGAAAACAACAGGTCATCTTCAAATGCCAGCTGCCATTCCCTGGGCATGAGACCTGTACAAGAACTTTGGCAGAGTCAAAACTACCTGTCCCACTGTGGTTTGGCCTCACAGGTGTTGCATTTCAGTTTTCAGAACAGCAGACAGGCAAGGTAGGGCTGTGAGCCAGTTTGGTCCGATTTTTACATTTTACATTTTCTCCAACACCTTAGCTCACTCACAGGTGTGACTAGATGTATCCACATTTATGCAACTATGAAGATCACTTATTAGCCTTTAGGCATACATCGCCATTTTCAAAAGAACCTCTACTGCACTACACAGACAGCCACGGTCAATGTCTGTGTGAGGGCCTTTAGCCCATGCAGGTACTCAGACATCTCTGCAAACAAAGCTAACACTATCATTTTCACAACAGTAGGTAACCACGAATTAGCTAAACTTAACAACCCAGGGTAATTTCTTCACATGCTTAAGCTTTAATTCACCCAAATGAGCTTGAAAATAACTCCTAAAACTAAGACAGCATAAATTATGAACTATATTGTAAAATAGGAAAACAGCCTGCACCTCTGAAGCATCCTGACCTAGAAACAGGAAAGAATTTGTTGACAGAATGCATCTCTTGAAGAGGAACATGCATCTTTCTTTGAAAGATTTCCATTGCTCCATCAGTTGTGCTTTATTCTTAGAATCTCTCTCAAGGGAAAATAAAATTTGACTTCAGGGATTTCAAGGTTGCCTGCTGCCAGACCTGTTTAAATCATCTACCTCGACTGAGAAAACAAACTCCAAATGTCCTGAGCAGAAAGCAGCCCTGTAAAGCTGGAACCGAGGATGGTTACAGTACTCTGTGTTTGCAGTATTTAAGCACTGGCGTATCTCTTGCGGTCTGGAGCAGTGACCAGCTTGGCAGGGGACACATATACCCAGGCTGGTATGGACACCTTCAGAAGTTCAGCTCTAGCAGGACAATTCTCAATGACCATTGTCCAAAACCCACAGTATATCTAAACATGACTTTTGTGGGCGGCTCAGGAACAGCCATGCAAGGCAACCAACTTCCAGAGGCAGCATACACAAGTCTTACAAATTCTGCTTTGGTTGGAAAACAGCTGTACTCACAGCCCCAGTAAATAAATAATAAGCGTAAGATATGGGCAATAATGCCTAGTCCAAGTTTTATACTTAGGAGACGCTTTTTAGGCGTACTCTTGGGTTCCCAGCCACTTGGTAGGAAGTACAAGTCCCAGTGTATCTCTTCAACTGGGCCATGCTTGGTGGCTGTGACACGCAAGCCAGATGCCACTGTTAGATTCAAGCGAGCACACTAGCTGCAGAAGACACGTATTTTAGACAGCCATGGAGACACTGATGGTAAGTGGGCATGAAAGGAGGAATTTTAACTGGCAGAAGTAGGGAAAAGACTACCTTTTAGTCATGGTATCTGTACTGACAGGTTAAGGCTTCCTCAAAAAACCTGCCAGTATTTACACTGTGCACTCATGCTGAAGGACAACTATTTAAACAACTGCCTGAGAGTGCTTTTAAGAAATCAGCCAGAACTAATGTCAGTGAAAGGAGAACAATCACTAAAACATTCTCAAAGCTTTCTAATATGTCTTGAAATAGTGTTCTTGCATATAGGAATGCTAGGAGATTAAGAGCCAATATCTCATGATCTACTGTGTCTAGGAACAAGTACTTTAATACTATGGGAAATGTGCCCTCTTGGATTTTTGACTGCATATTGTTTCCATCTCTAGTTGTAATGAGTGTCAAAGTCCACTCTCCTGCCCCATTACTGTTTGCTATACATGAGTACAATTTTGGCTTCAGAGGTCACATGTTGAGGAAAAACAGATTATTGGTTTCGGTTTTAAAGGTGTTTTAAGATGACACCTTTTAAAAGCAATTAGCATACAGCAAGCCACTTCAAAAGTACAATTTGTCACAGGACTCTCCAGCGCATGGGTGTGAATTACTCAGCTTTCCTAAAATGCGATAGCATGTGGCAAAAATGGTTTTGCCACTGAGTTGGCCATCAACACAACTCACATATAAGTCTACTGTTTATGATTAATGGCATCGCCCCAATGCATGCCAGTAAGAATTTGCAGCATAACAGCCCATCACAGATTCTGTTTATAACACTCTTTATCCTTTTTCCCTAAGTTTTCCCACTAACTACCATGAGTTAGTATGAAAATGTCAGTATGTCTGCCACAATTTATTCCCAAACACTGGTTATTTTGAGAGACAAATCAGAAAACACCTAGCTGCTAGATTATGCAAGTCTATTTTTCTTTGTGAAAAAAGTGATTGAGACAGCTTTTTAAATCCATCTCACTCTACCTGAACTTTTTTTTTTTTGAAATGACAATTAGGACTTTCTTCAGTGATGTCTCCGGATATGCTATGATGAACGTTACCAATGCCATTGAGGCCTTCTCTTACAATTTTTGAGAGTAAAAACATCTCTGAGATCTTCCGCATTAACTAGAAGATAGGAGCCATGTCTGTCTGCCCCTAGCACAGCCATTCGGAAAACAACCTGCAAGCCAACTGCAGATCAGAAGCATATTTAACATTGGCCCACAGCCCACTCCTTCTCTTTCCTTTCCCAAGTACTTATGGTACTTTCCCTGCTGCAAATGCTCAGTTTTGCAGGAACCACTTAAAGGTCTCCCAGTCATAAACATGTCCCCACAGCTATGGGTACCTGATTGTCTCTTTGCTGGCCTTAATACAGTGGGCAAACATCTCCAAGAAGTAAATGGAACAGACAGTTGGGAGAAGTAACTTTGTCATTTGCCACACCTAAATTTGATGGAAATCTTAAAGATCTATACGTGCACATAGTTTTCAGCACAGGTCCCAGCTAGAGGGGTTAGGAAGCATTACCTCTTATTGTCTTGGATCAGAAACTCAGAAGAACTTGGAAAGGGTACTAAGTTGCAAGTAGTCAATATGCACGCCATTTGCTATGAATTATCAATTGATCTAATCTCCATATCCATATGTAATCTGCCAATAAACATACTGACAATTTAGACTTCTTGACACATGGATAGACTCACACAGAGCATGTCAGCTGTGGCTATGGCAAGTGGAGGCTTCTTGCCACAGGGAAGCTGTAGCCTGGTTATTGCATGCAGGATGTCAAAGTGGGCAAACTTGCAGAATGGCAGTATGCTGAAGTGGCAAGAAAGGTGGGCTAACATAGGAAGACCTCATAGGACTAAGCCAGTGAATGGGTGAAGCTATCCTGACAGGGAGGAAGAGTGAGAAAGACATTGTATACCGACTGTTTAATGGGCTATTTGAGATTTTTTGTGAGCAACCTGATTGTTGTCAGAGACCACCAAAGAAATTTCTGAGAACCATTCCAATACATGTTTATATCAGTCAGGTGGAGAGGTGCCTACAGGACCAAATGCATTTCCTCTCTGTTGCTGGCAACGTTGCCAACAGGTCTGGGCCTTCAAGATGAGGAGGGAAAAGAGAGGGGGCGAAAATGGCAACTTGTAAACTGCGTATTGCACAAATCCACAGCTTTACTAAGAGCACATTTCAAAGAAGAAGGAAGAATACAACCCTGTATCTAAAATTGCACCACCTAACTACACATGATAACAAAACCTGGCTCCCCGTTTAAGCAGCGGGAATGTTGGTTACTGAAAACATTGGACATTCATCTGTGCTGAGGCAGTTTTGTGCTGCTTAGTTAGTGAATGTCAGAAGGATAGAAAATCAATTTTTATTGTATCCCTAAAATGAAAGCAAAACTGTGCAATTAACTTATATGCCTATTGACTACATAATGAAAAGTGCAATTAGATATATTGCTTGCAAATCCTACCATAGTCAATGGAAGCATGTGGAATCACTGGAAGCATGTGGATATATTTGAGTGTACACTCTAGCTGGAAAACAGCACAGAAGAAGTAATCAAGTTAGTATTAAATATAGTTACACCAGTTCAGTTAGACCACACAAATCATTTCTAGAACACAAGTAACAACTCCCCAAGTGAATGAGATCATTAAAGCCAATATACTTTTTAAATTTATTTGCTGAAAGCATGGGACTGAAAGCTTTACTTAGAAATGAAAAATCTAACAAATTGGCAACAAAATGTAATATAGGAAGGAAATAAAAATAAATTCAGAACAGCAGCATGACTGTCACAGATAAGAAAAAATAAAAGCTAGAAACTAATCGCTTACAAGTAAAAATTTACGGCACTGCAAAACAAAAGTGACCACCCTCAGACTATTTTCACCTGTCAGAATACTTAAAAGCCTCTTTTAGAAACAATTATCATTTTCAGAATTAATCACACCCATTTGAGTGTGTTGACTTTTGTTGACTTGTGTTGACTTCATAAGTGTATTCATTGTATACTAACTGGTATCTATGATTTTTTTCATATATTACTACAGTAGGTTTTGGAAGCTGTGTGTAAGAACGTGCTCCTCTTTTTGCTCCCCTTTTGCTGGATGCAACAGTTATGTGGGTACTCTAAGATGTATGTATTTCACATCCAAGAGCACTTTTGTGCCAGAAATGTAAATTCCAGTATCTGATGCAAAGCAATGAACACACAAGGATAAATATTCAAAAGAAAAGAAATGAAAAAGCTTCTTACACCTACTTTCACTTAACTGTACAACTTAGTGTTCTTTATATCCACTTTTTCTTTTAACTGTGTTCATTAATACATTTCTGCTTATATTACATATACACCATAATACACACAGGAAGTGAAAAGGTATACAGCTTTTTACTATCCAGACTTCTGTGTATTTAAATGCATGCAGTTAACATTTCTTTAAATGCAGTCAAAAGTAATTCATAACAATCACTTGACAGGAAGGTAACAGAGGATAAGGTAATCAGCTTGGAAACCATCAGGTCTGTTTGCAGAACCAGCCAGCTTTACTCCTACCAGCTGTAGGAGCATCATCATACTAACAGATAATCAAGGCCTTTTTAGGTCCCAAATTTCAGAACAATTAAAGTTGAATAAAAACCTTGCCAGAGCCATATCTCCTGTTAACAGTTCTCATTATTTCTGTACTTTAAAATGAATGAGGAAAAGATTTATGCAGGTACAATACCACTACAGTGTAACCTTCCCAGAAGACATGAGGTCATTAGCTTTACTAGGCAGAAGCTGTCACAAGGGAGAAATACAGACTAAAACACCAATGTGTCTGCCCCATCTGGTCCTGTTTTTATTGTATACACGAATTACATTTATAGGACAGACTAGTAGCTGGTGGTAAGGTTTAACAGCGGGAAAAAAAGGTCTTTTCCCTGGGGAATAATATTTACAACAAGAAACTTAAATAAGCAAACATCATTCAAACAGAAAAACAGTGGATTCCTCTGTCTGGAAAACAAGCTGAGCCCACTGGCTGATCCCAGTACCTTTCTAATGGGGCATTTCTTCTCAGAGACAGAACACTGCCTGTCTCAAACAAGCCTGGAAGGGGATCCAGGCACAGCAGGTAATTAACCCCAGGCTTCTTCCTAAGAAGCTTAGTCAGGGCTGATCACCAAAAAGGTGGCAGCAGTCTAGTAGAAGGGCGGGATCTTTCTGTCCCACCTCTCAAGGTTCACCCCATCATGAAGCAAGTGTGGGAAATGTTGACCATCTGGAGTTGTTCCCCTCCTGCTTCCTTGGGAAAGAAGCGCTGCATCTTACGCAGGCTCCACAGGCAACAAAAACCTCCTGATTCAGTTGGCCATGCCAGAGAAGCCCTTCTTGGAGGCTGCCAGAACCAGATGGAAGTGGGAAAGCTAGCAGGGATGAACAGGCAAAATGAAGGCCTGTGAAGCATAAGCAAAGCGAAAAAAGAAATCTTGGAAGTCGTCGAAGCCTCAGCATAAGGTTCAGTCTCTCCCCAGAGGGAACGAAGACAGCGGAGGCGGCCAGGAGATGCTCCTTCTTCACTCCAATGGCACCTTTGAGGCAATGCAGCCAGCAAGTCTGAGCTTATTCCCCACCTCCCCTCAGTCTTTCTTGCACCCCAGGAGATGTTTTTCATCCACTAATCCTTTCCTCTTGCAAGCAGGGAAGAACAACAGAGCTCTTCTTTTCACTTGGATGCATTAGCCACTATTAGACAATCAAGGTATCATTTCTATTTCTGCACGGTTCTGTCCCCTACATAAAGAAACAACAAGCATGAACTGCCTCCTTTCACCCCCAGATCCAGCAGGGCACTGAAACACTGTGGTTCCTAGGAGCCCAAGCACCTCTTACAAACAGATAATTAGCATGTAACTCATGATCTAAAATATATTTTGTTACAAAAATAGGAGGAACTCTGCAAAGGATATTTTTACAACATTTCATATTACTTGTTGTGATTTTTAACATTTAGGTCCCTGATTTTGTGTTTCAGAGTATTTTGTTTATATAAATTAGTGCTTAAATAAATAAAGATCATAAGAATGGACAGTATGTCCACATTTCAGCCCAGGATATGTAAATGCAAAGAGCTGAAATTAAAATGTATGCCCTCTGCAAAGCAGCATCACTTTGAGATCTACAGAGGAAAGATATTTTGATGTAATTTATGCACAAGTAGATGCAAAATAAACCCAGCAAAATTTAAAAATATTCTCCAAAACAAAGATAAGCATTTCACTTTGTCCTGAGCACAGGGATCTTGACTCAAGAGGGAGCTAGGTAGCTGGTTTATAAGCAGTGCATTTCAATATTCTTACCCATTTTCATTTGAAAATTAAGGAATTGATTAAACCTGCTTACACTCACAATTGAGCTTGTTGACAAGACAACAGCTAAGAGTTTTATTCCCTAGGGCAGAACTGATGACTGCATACTGATACTGACTTTCATTGAGAGATTTCAACTGAATACTTAAATTTAGTTGAACTGCCTTTTCCTGTAAATTGCAGAAAAGTGCTCAAGAAATCCTCCGTTTTCACCTTCTGTTTTCAGATATGAATTCAATAGATACTCAACTCTTTTCCCAACTAGGAAAAGCAAAAGTAAATACAAGGACTAGTAATGTCACTTCGGTATCCTTTGTTTCCATTAGAAAAGTGTAATGGTATGTGATAGATTTTTCCATTGTAAACATGAATTTTTAACAGACCAAAGGCAACTGCAACAACCCAATAGTTTGCTGCATAGCTGACTCTGCTGTGTCTTTTTATATAGTTTGCTAAGCAGGTATTTTTACTAGATAGAAAATTCTAACACGTGCTCTAAAAATACCTCAGAATGAACCAAAGACACCTCAGCAGGAGACAGGTGCTATCGCAAAGGATGACAGAGCCAGCAAGCTGCAGTAATGACAAAATTATGAGAAGCTGGATCAAGTAAGGAATGAGTTTTCAGAGAAAAATATTTTTATGGAACCTCCTACAGATTTTCTCTATAACTCTTCTTTTACGGGATAGAGTTTATTATTAGGACTGCCAAGGAACTGGAAAAACTCTACTATAATAAAAAAATCCTGAATCATACAAAAAAAAAGTAAAATACCTAAGATACTTAGTGTGAAAAGATTTAGAGGAAAAAAAAATGAATGTGTTTGTGTGTCTGTGCTGGCTGGAGGGGATGCACCTGCTCTAAACATCAAGTGAACTGAGCCCAGCTCTCCAAGCAGGCAGATGAGGAGCCACCTATTTATTATTTCTCTAATACGAAACTTCAACTTTTTAAAACAATTTTCAACTTTCAGTTAGGATTTCTTGCCAAATTTTGGTGATGTTTCTCATGAGTAATCCCATTCCAGTCAAATTCATCTTTTGGCCTTTCTAGCATGCTGTGGGGCAGGGTCCAAAATCAGGCAAGGCGAAAGATTGACTCTTGACTAGGTCTGTGTGAAAGCCTGTGTGTCAATGGTAACACACAAACCCTCAGCTGGCATTGGGGTTGCCCCAAACATCTTGACAGAAGAGTCACCCCATAGGACGATCCCAAAGTTTCTACCTAACTATTCTCCAGCACTAAGACTCTCCCCAAAACCAAGAAGGGAACATAGCACACAGACACACACAGCATTTGTTCCGGTGCCATGGCTATTTATCTCTCCTATTTATTTCATAATAGGCGGAAAGGAGAACAAAGCCTATTCACAATGTATGGCTTGCCTTTACCTGTGTTACGTAAACCAAAGAAGAATATCTGCAGTGGGTTGCCCAGAGGAGGGTGCCTCCCTCTTCTCCCTGGCTAATAAGCACCAGGGTTGGGATGATGAAGGAGGGAGGGAGAAGCCTCTTGCCATCTGGCCCTACCCTTTTGGCAGTTACATTCCCCTTTTTGTCACTGAACTGTAAAATGGGAAACAGTCACACAAGATTTGTTCCTTTCACAAATAAGGAGGGAGCTGGAACTGATTTATTTTCTAAGTTTTACAGTAAAGGCTTAGCTCTGTGAAGTGACAAGGAATGCTAGTATGAACCAGACAAATTGGTTAAACTTCATGTCTGGACTGAGTCTCCAAAACCAAAGACATGAGCCCAAGTCTTATCACCCCCACCCCTAAATTAAAAGCATGTGGCACATAACCACTACACCAAAGTCTACGGAAGTTATGTTTAGTTAATTGCATTAGAATTTATTTATATATATTCATTTAAATGGAAGAGTCTTAGATAGTAAAATGGGCACTGTTCCATTTCTAAATAATGTTTATACCAAGGCATGTAAAGAAAATATTCTTTCACTAAGTCAAGGGTTAAACTTTACTACCACGCTAGAAAGACATCTAAGTTCATTCACTGCTTTAAATGAATCCTACTGCAGCTCAGACTGCCTGCTAACAGGCACTATTACTGTTAACTCTGAGAAAAGTTCTTAAATTACCATGTTTGCCATGAATGCATTATACATTAGAAGATCAATGTCTTCCTGCATCTCTGCAAATGTTGTTCAGACATTTGCCAACTTAGAGCAGTATGTCAAAAATTCAGCTAGTCAGCACCAAAACTGAATATTTTCAGCATTCAGCAGCAACGAAAGTGACATCTAGGAAGCTCAAATGAACTCAATTGCACTTTAAAGCATCATATAAAAAGCAGGAAGAAAAGAATTAACAACAGAGATTCCTGCATTATATCAGCTTCTTTGATGTCTGATGAAGCGCCACATACACTGGTAAATTATAAATTGCAAAAAGCACTATATATGTCATCCGAGCAGAGGAGTGCAAGAGGGGCCTTCCCTGAGAGGCTCCAGGTGAGTAACTGCTGCCTGCAACCCCAGGCATGAGAAGAGAACCCCGGGCACTGCAACTTGGGAGCAAGTCTGGCCGGGAGGGAGGGAGGAAAAACAGCCCAGAAGAGTCACCACTCACTGAGTCTTTCTGTATCATAATTGTCTTGTTGGTTCTAGTGGGAGGGAGGAGGTAAAAAAGCTGGGGAATATGTCCCTCTTCTTCATCAGTGGAGAAACACCCTGTACAGGGGAGCAAGGAGCAAGGAGCAACCACCCTGCTTGCTTAGGTAGACTACAGAAAAAGGGCAGCAGAGGACAAGCGACCAGGAAGAGGGAGACCCTATGCCATGTGCTAGTTGACCTCATAAGGTCCTTCATACAGCAGCTACAGAATTGCTAGTGAATGCTGCTGTGGTAAAGGTTGGTTTTGATCTCTGATAATACCTGTGTGTTTCCCAGAGGGGACTTAGCTATTCAGCAATCCAAAGTCAACCAGATTGAAAGCTGGCAAAATAACAGTTTCCTTTTTGGCATCCAAGCATTCAAAACACTTTTTTCCCAACTGTTCTGGAATTATGAGTAGAAAAAGACACATGTGCCTTCACCAAGCAAAGCAGAAACATACCAGGACACCAAAGCCTACTTTTTAAAATCATGAAGTAATAATTTAATTTTGTTTAAAAGTAGACAGTTATTAAAGATGGAAATAGGAGGTCAGCTAGAACTATGCATCAGAACTATCTGCTGGTTTTAGAAAAATACACAGTCATAAGCATTATGGCATAATGACATTTGAGGTTGACATTGCTGATAACCAGTAGACAGCCTGGGCTCAGTTCTGTGTCTCAGCTGAAGCTAGGCACAAGTCCTGAAACCCTTCAGACACAGGTCTAGATAAGGATGTTCTTAAAAGTTTGTAAACATATTATTTATTTATTTATTTATTATATTTACCTTTAGGCTTTGAGTTAATTTGAAACTGGTCTAAATTAAAATTTAACAAGTGAAAAATGACTGATTTAATTATCACAGGGGACCCAACCCACGCATAGAAAAAGAAGATTATGTGTCTGTATTGTTTGAACTTTACAGAAGAGAGAAGAAACATCTTCCCACATTGTAGCCTTAGCGGTATAATATGCAAATCCCTACATGGAAGCAGCAGGAAGAATTGCATCACTTTCAAAAAAAATAACCATAGAACTCAGTGAACAAAATACTTACAGCACACATTTCAATTGTAATCTTGCTTATTATGAGCAAGGTCAGTTGGTAATACTACTTCAGTACCCACCTTTGCACCTGCAGAAGCCGACACACACAAGCACACAAACACACTACTCACCCTTCCTGAAACAATAAAACAGCTTTACAATGAGAGAAGCACAAGCAGAAAAGCTCCCTATATTTAAGACTGAGCTCAGGAAGCTTAGGAAGGAGTCCACATAAGGCAACATCTGCAGTCTTAGAGAGCCCAGCAGGTCTTTTCCAGCTTTCTCTTCCCACAACAGGGCCTCCAAACACCCACCTGAATATGGCTTGTAGGCAGTCGTAACAGCTGCTTGGCATGAGATTCACAGAGCAAACACAAATTACTTCCTCAGCCTTCCAAGTGGACTGAAAAATCAGCAGCCTGCCACCAAAGCCACTAGAGCATCGCTTCCCCAGCAGCCACATCCCAATTAATAAGCCCATAGGTTTGATATCAGTCCCGAAATGTATAACCTCCCTGAGCGCTGACTGGTTTCAGTTTCTTCAGCTGATCCACTCAGCTGTCAGACAGCAACTGCAAGGGACCCACTGGCCTACCTGTCCCCAGCACATTCCTCCATCCCCTAATCACTGGGTGTTCACTGGATCTTTCCCAGTTCACTTCCAGTGAACTTTCCAGCTGAGCTGTCCTGCCCTGCAGAAATAAAGGGTTCAGATTCTGCTCCTATTCTCCAGGGGTTTAAAAATTATCCATTGTTGCAAAAGAGACAAATGGGTCCTCAGGACATGTTCTAAGCAGGTTGTTTGGGGACAGCTGCTGAAGAAGAAGCAATATGAAGGAGGGGTTGTGAAAAGGGATTTTTTTCCATGCTGCTGGTTCCCAGCGCTACATGTAATGGGACCGCCAAGTTATTGACTATACTTCTAACTAACTATCAGGGACCTAAGGTACTAAGTGCCTTGGGCTTGCAATGGCAACTGGCCTTTCGGTTACGTTTATATTACTGATTTTCTGACACATTTGACATCCATATTGCTAGGAAGTAAGGAGACATTCAGGCTTTAGGTGACCTTCAGAACAATCTAAAAGACAGGAAAAAATAAGCCTATTCTACCACCTCAGCACATGTGTACTTACCACCTTACCATCCTGGATCCTTGCAGCACGTTTCAACCTGAACAGACAAGACCCAAAGGCCAGCAGCAAGACTCGCAAGAATGCAGAAAAAAAAAGAAAATTACTGTGGGAAATTGGGTGGCTTGGACCAAGTTGCTGAGAGCCAGAAGGCCTAAAATCAACTGAGTTCGCAAGCTGAGGTTGGAAGCCAGGTGGGGAAACTTTTGAACCTGGTACTGTTACTCACTAGACAATTCAAAATACACTATTTAAAATTCTTGTTTGCTCTAGCAAAACTCTTTCACTTGAATACCTGGAGAAAAAAAGCTAAAGAGGCAGAAAATCATAAGTGATCCCCACCAAAATTTAAATCATACCTCATATTTGCAGACACTACATTCACTACTTTCCAAATTCTAGCTAGGAAATCAGACATGAGGCTATGGGGAAGGAGATTATGTGCTTTGACGTTATTCCTCATATATGCTTGAGGTCATTTATGTGAATGCTGTGCAGTGAAGTTCACATACTTACTCAGAACCATGCACCTTCCAGAAGAGCACAATTAAGTAATAGAAATTCAATTCAGGTAGAGTTTTCAATTTCCCTTAGCGACCCCTAAACAAGAATGCTTGCCTGTAGACAACAAATTCAATTAGGACATTTACTGGAAGCAGTAGATGACCTGCCCCATTAAGCTAGTTGACATTTCATTGTAATCTCTGACTGAAGGGGCTATTCATGGAATTTTGCTTTCATTTCAGGTTTCTCTTACTTAATCCTCTGTGGTATATTATATGTTCTTCCTACACGAAGGTTACTCTACTAGGATTTCTTTGTAAGAAGCACAGACAGCTGGCATTTGCCATCATTTAATTTTAATATGGTGTCCTCAGCCAAACCTTAATTTAAGATGAATTTTTTTCACATAGAAACACTGGATTCTGTATCTGAGAGTCACCTAAATAAAAATCCATTTGTAAGCAGCATTCTCCAGTGGGACTGCCAAGATTTGGTCTCTTCTTCATTACCTTCTATATCAATATTCCTCGACATAATTAACTAGCATCTTAATCTGGCAAGTGTTCTATGCTGTTGAAGTCCAACATGTTTTGATTTGATATAGTGTAATAGATATTTGTAATACTCCTTTCCTAGCACATTACATATAAACAGCAATTCACTTGAACTAAGCCTGTAAAATAGGGCTAACTAATAGGATACAGATTATCTTTAGATTTCATGTTGATCTACAATGTATTACTTTTGATTTACCTAACTCCATAATGTGTTTGGAGCTTTCTCCATCAGACCCATGATCATGCGGTCAGCATGACTGTATCACCCAGATACCTAAAAGACACGTACAGAGAAATGAAGGCATGTGATTGGGGTTGGCACAGTACCATCCTGGGTTAAGCAGAGCATTTCTTTCCCTTTTGCTGTTGTTAGAAAATGTACTGCATGACAAAAATCAGAGCCCTTATTGAAAAGGCAGAGCAACTGGCATCATCAATCCTTGTAAAGGAAATCTGTGTCTGTCCATTATTTGCTGCTTTTTTGTTCTTTTATTTTATTATCATCTCTGTCTCTCTTCAAAACAATAAAAAGTGAGTTAACCTTGCAACAACATTTCTTGGAATGTCATGGGTTGTGCTCGTGAATTTGACACGTCATTTGACCTCAGGGACTGCACCCCTTGTACTGGTTGAAGAACATATGGGGGAAAAAGAAAACAACTCAGGATTCTGTGCCACGATTTTAACCTAGTCAGTGTTCTGATAGAAATGAACATAGTTCTTTTTNTCATTTTCATAGTTCATTGAAACTGCTTCCTACATCAAGGCTCTGCGTATTTGACACATCCTATGCCCACCTTCCTGGACACTTGCATTGTTTCCTCCCATTTCCTCGGCTATATCAAAAAAAAAAAAAAAAAAAAAAAAAAAAGCCTAAACTATGAGTTTTCTTACAGATTAATTCCTTACGCCACTTATTTTGTCTTTCCTTCTGCTGTTCCAATTGCCACAAATGCAGTTCCTCCCTGAGAGAGTGGCTTTGGAGGCCTGAGTGTCTTGTGCTCTCACGATACCCTGTAGGGAATAGGGGCCCTACTGACTCAGAAGCCCATAAGTGGTATCTTGGAGGAAGCCCAACATGACCAAAACTAAGACCTCTGACACATTTCGGTTGTTCAAAGAACAGTTGGGAGTGCTGTCAAAAGTTATTCAAGGATATCCACTTCTCTGGATTGGCCAAACTACTATATTTTAAATAAATTGATCCTACATCCATCGATTAGTTTTGCTTCAATACTTTGAAAGGATATTATGTCTCAGGAAACTAACAGACTTCTGTGCAACCTCACCATACATCCTCACCACCTAAAATCTCTGCAATTTTGTGTCCACTCTGCATAGGCTTTGACATGAAATTTTAGTACGCTGCTCTTAAAAACATCATTGAGAGACCTGACAGAGAAACAGAAAGGTTCTGCCTTGCAGATCGCTGATGAACCCTCCAGTAAAACATTTAAGCAAATCCCTTCCTTAAAGTCCATTTATGAACTTTACAAATCCAATTGTTTTATTCACATGCTTGGGATTGAGAGCTTAAAAATTCAGCAGGATCAGGTGTTTGGGGCTTGAGGTTTTGAGGTTCTTTTGCAAAGCAAAGCTCAAAGTGGGCACTTTTCTCCCATCATTCTGCATTGTTTTGTACAAAAAAACATTTGGTTTTGCATTTATAATTGTTGCACGAATTTGGCATGAACTGCACTCAGGCAATATGATACAATTGTAATTCATTATTCTAGGAATCCTAAATGCTGATGTAATGTAGGAACATAAAGGTTTTTTCAGGGGTAAGCAACGGGAGAGGGGGAAGACGGCTTAACCTCGCAATATTTAAAACCAAGGCTGACTTCCAGTTCTTTAGGGAATTTAGAGGATGTCTTCGCTAAAAGCAGATGAGTATATACATATGTGTTCACACATAGGTTCACACACTCAAGCTTGCTACAGGACCTACAGGAATAAGATTGAACTTCGATAAAAGTCACCCCCTAATCAATGGGCAACTAGTCGCTCAGGCAGGAGGGTCACTGTCACTGGCTGTGGTCCATGCCACATGGCTCTGCTCAGCCAGCTGTGGAAACTGAACAAATTAACCATGTTAGTCAAAAGGTCACCAGGTTAAGGCAGATTAATCTTTCATACATCCTAAAAGTAGAGGACAGCATTTCCAGTTCAGTCACTGGGAAGTCTATTACAGCTGTTGTGTCAGCTCTGTTCCTTAAACAGATCCCTAAAATATCCCCCTTGCTCCCAGGTAGCCCTTGATGAACTGACTGCATGTCATGAAATTATCCTTGAGCTGGACTTGAACTTACACCTTGGCTATAGCTGGCAACAAAATCTCAGTAGCAAAGCTGTGTCTGGCTAAATAGTCTCTGTATTTGTCTAGCTCCTTGGACAGATTTAGACTTGATGCAGGTGGGCCAAATACCACAACATAACCAACGATGATGTGAACTGAAAGAGCTGAATTAGCAGGAGAACATTTTCATAAATGTTACAGCAACTTCTTTCAGCACTTACCACTTACTTACAAAAATTCCATTTTAAAATCTGCAGTTTGTACTATACAGATGCATGGGAAACTTCTCCCGAATGCTATCAAATACTATGGCTTCTAAACAGTCAATGGCAATATTAATATTCGTGTTTATCTCTGCTCTTCGTAATGCTTTCCTTCCTTGGAGATAGTTGGGACTGCCTACCAAACAATCCAGAAGCCAGATTTACAAGCGCAGCTACAAAAGATGCACCCACAAAAACAAATGGTTTTCACTGAGCTATAATTTTTATCAGTTTTTACCAGCCTGGAGTGAGAAAGACAGCTCTGATTAGATACACAGATACAGATTTGTTCTGGAAGCCAAGGAGCCCTTATATTCAACACTTTTTAGACTTTATGCAGTACGTGCTGTACAAACAAGTACTGAGTTCACTGCAGGGGAAGATAATAATGCTTACAGACTTCTGGAAATGTTTTGTTGAATGCTGTATAAATTAACGCTTTTAGTCTAAGGCCAAAAAGAGATGCCAATGGAAGAGATTCAGAAGGAGCAGGCACAAGTCAGAAGTGACAGAAGGATTTAATTTACTACTTACACAACTAGAACTAACCAAAGAATAAAAATCAGACCTGCTAAGGTAACCCAGAATAAAACCCTAGGGTCTAAAGGCTTGATAAGTATGTCTATGAACAGTTTGATAAATTAAATAAATGCCCTTGCCATACTTTATAAAGGAACTGTACATTAAAGATTACATAACAAAAGGTGATATCTATCTTCCCACTTGATGTTAACTTAGCTTCCCACCTGGAGATTCAACTGCCTATCAATTTCATATTTAAAGCCCTCCAGGTAGGAAATTGCTTATTTTTTCAGTGTAATAACACAATCAGGAATTTCAATATTAAGACTATTTTTTTCAGCTTATTTTAGGTAATTGCATTGTTTAGGTATTTATTTCCTGCAATATTTGCTTTGTGTCAATTGGAATCATTCACAGAAATCATTAATTTCAGGAATTTCTTATAAAACCAGTTCCTTGGAATACTTTGTTTTTCTGAAATTATTCCCTTGAATTCTTCTGTTCTCAACTCATTTCTGAGGGTCTACAACCTCTGCTTCCCATTCCCACTGCCTGCTCTGGCATATGGTACACCAGCCTGTGATGTGGTCACAGCTGCCCAGCATCTGCCTGTAGACTGGAGACACTGTGTTGCTGACCAAGAGAGTTGGAGGGAGATCTGACCCATGACTGTTCACAAACTTTCAGTCAGACTTTAGCCAATCCACAGTTCTTCTGTGTCTGAATGTCAGTAACGCCACCTGGAAAATGAAAACAAACCTCAAAAAAGTCCTCATTTTCAGAATTTCTTTAAGGAGCTCAATTACAGTGGTGATACACAACAGAGGAATGTATTTTTGCTTCCTATCCTAAGGAAGTCAAGACGATCAAACATCTCAGGATTTTGCTGGCTGTAATTTATACCTAATATCTTAATAATATTGTATATTTTGGAGCTACTAAAGTTATTAGATTAAGAGTTAGGTGCTCCTTTTTCCTCTCTTGAATCCTATGGTAGTCATATAGGCATCTCATCTAGGTGGGTAGACAGGTACATCCATAAGAAAATTATCTCTTTCTAAGGTAAGTATCTGATACTGACTATAGAGGGAGCCTAACTACTACCTAAGCCTGGGTGCCTCACTTCTACGTTGCCGAGTTAGGTGAGATGAAACCTACTCATAGTACTTAAACACAGTTAAATGCACAGCTTGAACTGGAGTGCTTGAAAATAGAGGGTAGGTCATATAGAGAGAGGTCCTGATGATTTTCAGCAAAATAAGATGACACAGATTAAGAGGAATGTAAAAATTCACAGCCAATGCTGCTTTAGCTGGAGTGGTGTCCAAGCAATCTGCCATACAGCTGTTGTGAATGGTCCTGAAGCCAGTAATACCCCAAAGCAAACTGAAAGCTGTAGGTCAAGACACACCCTGGTATTCAGGAAGAGAAAGGCTTACACATCATGAGACTCTTCCTTTTAACAAAAGGACTGGGGGCATATTCATGGCAGATGATGGGAATCAGTGGGAGACAGGTATTTAAGCATCTCTGAATGCAGAAGCTTATGTGAGTAAGAGGATCTGGGTTTTTAGCCTGACACCAAACAACTACATAAACAGACTTTCTAAACCTGTAGTGACTGATGGATTTCTGATTTGTGATCATCCCAGGAAGGATTAGGATCAGGCATTCATACCGGTTGTTCTGCAGGTAAATGTCCTGGGTTATAACTTGCCAAAACATAGTTTGGTGGCTGGGTGATCCCTCCCTGATCCAAAAGAGAGATCAAATAAAATTCTAATTTGCATCACAGCAGCTAATTTACAGCAGGGCGCATGCCGTCTCGGGACTCCTGGGGCACCTCAGCCAATACAGGTAAATCAGACTACAAGGAGACATAGGGGATACAAAGCATTTCAGAGAGACAGATGCTCTGTGTCAAATAGCAGCATCCCAACTGCTGCACGACCGCTGATCACAAGCAGCCTGTTACCATTTCCAGTTGTACTGCCGTAGGATTACACTCCTGAGGCACTCAGTCCTACCTACACACAGTGTCTGTGTCTTGCTGTCAATGAACCACGGCTTGTGGTGCAAAACGGTTTTTGTGTGTTATCTTCTCTTAAAATCAGGAAAAGAGCAGTCAATTTCTCAGTAATAGGCAGGAGGGTTAAGATAAAAGAGAATTAGGTCCCTGACCCTTCGAAATTTCCAGCTTCCACATCCCCCAGAGATTATCTGTGAATGTTATCGTCTCGCTACACTTGATGTATTCATGAACACAGAGGGCTACCCACATTTGTGCAGCACAGCCAGCAAACTCCATGGCTGCAGCAAAGATTATTTTCTAATATAAATAAAACAATATTCTAGGACTCCCTCCAGGGCCATTAAGCTTTCCTCTGCTCAGTTAGTTTTGGCTTTGGACAATTACAATAAAAATATATGTTAACTGTGGTTCTTCCACTTTCTCAAACCTGTGGGAATTCTGAGGAGTACAAATGAAAAAGGAAGAAAAAATGTTCTTTAAAATACTTCATATATACATATATATTTACATACATATGACATTTAAAGTAACTTTTATCATACTTTATATTACATATTGGTCTGTCTATCTATCTATGTAGACAAGTAAAATTCACATCAAACCTGCACTGCCACCAAACTGCCCACTGGAGTTTGTCTGCCCTTGTACTAACTCCCAAGTCACTCACACTGTTTAGGAGACTTAGCCCAGGTGCAAGTCATGCCTGGTGCCATTATAACAGCTTAAAATTATAGAGAAAATATGGGCCATCTCCAGAAGGAAATGGGAGATCTGGTTCCCCAGCATATGGAGAAGTACTCAATGACTTTTTTGCTTCAGTCTTCACCAGCAAGTGCTCTAGCCACACCACCCAAGTCACTGAGGGCAAAGGCAGGAACTGGGAGACTGAGGGACCATCCAATGTAGGAGAAGATCAGTTTTGAGATCATTTGAGGAACCTGAAGGTGCACAAGTGCATGACACATGATGAGATTCATCCACACACCCTGATGGTACTGGTGGATGAAGCTGCTGAGCCATTATCCATTATATTTAAGAAGACACAGCAGTCTGGTGAAGTTCCACTTTCATTGACTGGAAAGGGGGAAACATAACCCCCATTTTAAAAAGGAGAAAAATGGAAAACCCAGGGAACTACAGGCCCGACAGTCTCACCTCTTTGCCTGGCAATATCATGGAGCAGATCCTCCTGGAAACTCTCCTAAGGCACATGGAAAATAAGGAGGTGGTTTGTGACAGCCAACATGGCTGCACTAAAGGCAAGTCATGTCTGACGAATTTGGCAGCCTTCTGACAGCATTACCTGGGCTTGTGCAAGGCCTTTGATACTGTCCTGCATGACATCCTTGTCGCTAAATTGGAGAGACATGGATTTGACAGACGGAGCACTCAGTGGATAATGAATTGGCTCAATGTCCACACTCAAAGAGATGCAGTCAACACCTCAATATCCAAGTGGAGACCAGTGACGAGTGGTGTTCCTCAGGGGTCGGTATTGGAACCAGTGCTGTTTAACATCTTTGTCAGCAACATGGACAGTGGGATTGAGTGCACCCTCAGCAAGCAGCAATCTGTGTGGTGCAGTCAACACACTGCAGGGAAGGGATGACATCCAGAGGGACCTGGACAGGGTTGAGAGGTCGTGAACTTATGAAGTTCAATAAAGCCAAGTGCAAGGTCCAGCACATGGATAGGGCCAATCCCAGGCACAAATACAGGCTGGGCAGACAATGGATTGAGAGGAGCCCTGCCAAGAAGGACCTCAGGGTGTGGTGGATGAGAAGCTCAACA
>VXAK01016198.1:0-30012 GCA_013399435.1 Arenaria interpres
CAATGCACCACCAGACCATTCTAAAGAATGTAACATACAAAAACATTCTTTGAATTACAGGGCTTTGCTCATTCTGTGCAAAATACCAGAGTGACTCCAAAATTGCTCCTGAATTTTGGGGTTTTTTCTTTAGGGCTCGTGTGTGTGCTCGTGTGGTGTGGCAAGATGGGGGAAGTGCTAACAAGTTATGAAATTAAAATTATCAATGCATCTGACGTAATGTCTTAATTTGACTGGGGGGATGGGTGGAGGAAGCATCTTTTCCTTACACTAATGAGGCTGCATGCCTTATGGTGGGATTACATATGTTTTGAGCCAACTGACTTCATAGATCCAGTTTTCAGAATATGACAACTATATGGCAACTTCTCTAAATGTTACAACTAAATAAAAGACGATATCTGAGTCAATGGTATCCTGTATATAAACAAGATATTTTTGCTATGACTGCAGCAAACGAAATTCTTTGGTTTTGTTCTAAGCTAAAGTAAGTTTTTAATCGAGACTCGATTTATAGCACATTTGTGCTATATAGCATTTAACACCAGAATATCTATTTTTTCACTGAAAAGCTCTAAATATGTTGTTTACTCATTTTAGAAAGGGATAGAAAAGATTTGAAACGCTTCTTTGCATTTGAAAAATTATTGCTAATAGCCAGAAACCCAACACTTGATAGAAATCTTAGAATCTTCGTTAGTAATAGAGGGCATCAGAAGACACTTTTGCATGATAAAGTACTTCCAAATCAAACATTGTCTGTTTAGGGATGTTTCAAAACCACAAGAACTTAGAGGAACTTGGGAAGACTAGCACTTCTCAGCTTTATGTTTTACTACTAAATATCAGATCATACCATGGATTAATTTAACTACTGCAAATGCAAATAGCAACTCTTTTCTTCGAGATACTGACACCCAGAAAACAGAAGTGTGTTCTCAATGACCGGACGACAAACTGAAAAGAAATGTCATTACAGTAGAGGAGAAAGTCTAAAATCATAGACATTGAAGAATTTAGGTGCAAAGTTTTCTATTCCCTGTTCTGTAGCACCTTGAAAGGGTAAAACAATTTCAGATAGCATAAGAATAGCAGCTTCTGGAGACAGTCTGTTCAGAGAAGATATCAAAACCATAGGGACATCCAAAGTAATTTTTGAAAACCTGTCCCAAGATCATTTCCATTCTTGAAAATCTGTTTTCTTTGTTCAGCTAGACCAGACAAAACATGCTTATATTTTCTAATGAACTTTGGCTTTACAGATAAGAAAAATCCTCTGTGATGCTGCAGCAAAGTAAGAGAAGGATTTCAGAAAGACGAAGTTACTACTCACTATTTATTTTTAGACGGAAATCCCTGCTCATGTCTTAGAATATAAAAAGAATATAAAAACCAAAGTAAGTTATTTTGAAGTAAATACTAATAGGACACAGATTAAATAATGTTTCACTGAAGACATAGTTCCCCCGTGCCATTACTGAAAGAGTAAGGTAGCTTCAGAATCTTGCACGAGACTGGTCATAAGAGTTGACTACATTGACTTCTAAAAGATAAAGATAAAAAAAGGTACAAGTCATCTCAAAAAGGCTTTCTTTCCTCCCTCAGAACAATGATTTACAGAAATGAGAATTACAATTAGAATACACTAAAATGAGAACATTTTCTCTGAAGGATGACAAGAACATTAAACTTTGTGGGAGGTTAATTAAAACAAGACAAAACCTTAAATCCTTGATTATTTTTTGATTTACACACAATAAGAAAATGCTATGAATGGTCTATATTTCACACGGAGACAAAATCTCTCATTTAAGGCCACCTCCACATTATTGTTTGGAATGCAGACTCAAGCCGGCCTGGATTCAGTTCACATTTTGCCAAATGAAAACCAGTACCGTGTAATTTTACTACCTTATAAATCCCAAACCAACTATTCCCCTTGCAAAACAGAGAGATGAGCCCTCAAAATTATTAATTTTTTAGGAATACAGTACACAACCCAGATATTTAAGAAAATGGGATAAAGGTCCTGCTGAACTTGGAATCAAATGCTAGAAGAAATGAATGCGAGAAGCTTTTGTTTTGCTTTTTTGGCTGGCATTGAGCTTAGTCTCAGTCACCTTTGATGGTGGTTTGACACTTTGACTGTGATTTAAGGGCTTCATCTGAGACTGGCAAAGGACTAAATGAAAAAGCAATTATACTGTCAGATTTTCCCATGGAGCAAGCAGACTGATTTTATCTGGCAAGCATTCCTGGGTGCTTGGAAAAGGCAAAGCAGAAGAAATACAAGATCATGTCAAACGTATGATGAAATCAGTTTAGTCCAACTTTGAACTGAAACACAAACAATGAAAACTATGAGTGACAATTTCAGTGACTTAGCAAATGAACAAATAAATTGACTTGAAAAACCGACATAAACTGATATAAAAATTATTGCTGAAAACATTAAACTTTATCCAAGATGTGCTGTGGACCAGAAAATCAAAATAGAGTGGAATATTTATTTTTAGAGTTTCATATAGCTTTTGTCAACTCTCTACAGCTGAATATTTTGAACAGCAGACAAAATCTAGCGGATGAGACCAAATGGGAAGGGGAGGTGTTGGAAATCAGTACACTGGATGGAAGGGTCCAGTGTAGAAGTATAGTCCTATCAAGTGGATTTTTGACACATTTTCCCATGGTTAAATCCCCCTCTGCAGAATAGTGCCACAAGGTCCACACTGTTCTGACAGCAGCAGAACACGTGACAATTATTTTTAAAGAGATTAACATTTTTAAAGAGGCTAGCAAGACACAGGTTCAAGATGAAGAAAACAGTCAAATTTTCAGCGGTTGTAATTTTGATGCTATTATATGACTTAGTCACCTGCATCCATGGATGACTGAGTTTCATGATGTGGGAGGTTCTACGCTACGCAGCATAAATCCAAGAAAATCATCAAAATTATTTTATTTTAAATTAACTGAACATTTGGCTCACAATTCTTAATTTTCCAATTCAGTGAACTTAATAGCTTAATCTTTTACATCAAGGCATAAATTTGATCTGTAAATGGTATCTCTGGCTAAATATGTTACTAATCATGCCATTTCACTGTCCAATCTTTTATCTTTTGGTAGAAGCATCTTATTGGAAACAGTCTTGAAATTTTCAATGGGGTCAATATTTCCAAGGATGACTGCACTAGAATATAATAACTTGCAGCTCTTTAGAAAACTGCTAAAAAATGGATGTCTAAATTTAAATGAAGAATCTGTTAGGAGTCCCCTTAGTAATTGCACCTATAAAGTGGCGTACCCTTAAACCATGATGTAGGATCTGTCTTGAACTACTGGAAAATATCGAGCATCACATGTGAAGCAAAATAAAATACTGCAAGGGAAAGTAGAATTAAATTGATGTAATGATAAATACAGCTTTAAAAGCTCCTTTCATAATGCAAGCATATTTTCTTGTTTTGGAAAGTTATAGATCATTTAAAAAAGGTTTTTAACATTTTAAAAGGAATGACACCTATTGAAATGTTACCATCACAACTTATTATACATTGAGATTGCTCCATTCCACTTAAACAAAAATGTCATTGTATTTTAATGTCTCACCTCACTAGAAATCTTGGCTGCATTTCATAATAATCCAACTTTAAAATATAGCTATTTAAAACAAATACGTGAAGTTGTCTACAAAGGCACCATAAAAACCAAAAAAATCCCAACAACCTGAGCAAGAAAAGTATTCAGTATCTCCCAGTATATGTTAAGTAATTTAAATAAATGGATAGTTTACTAATGAAGTATTATCTTCATTTTTGTATGCAATATTACTTGTATCAGACAAGTGTCAGAACCAGATACTTCTTCCAAGCTCCAAGCACCATTCCAAACTTGATTCTATATGTTATTTGGACCTAATCTGTAAAAAAACAGAAGACACAGAGAACTAACCAGTGCTAAATTTGGACTGTGCTATCTTTTGTGGAAGTTTTCTGTATGATAACTTACACAAATAAACTAATAGAACACAGGTGGAATAGAACCATCTAGCTTTTCTTTTAAAGCGACCAAGGTGGACAAGTGAACAAACTCCTTTATCCAAATGGATGTAAGATTCAAAAGGTGATTCACGATTTATATGAAAAATGGGAATGAGTTTGAAACGGAGACATGAATTGCAAATTTAAGATACTCTACGTCAAAACCCAGTCATGACCGAGAAGATAACATTCTTTCCTTAAATTTTAAGTTCTTTGCATTGACAGGTTGCAGACCATTATAGTGACTTATTACCAAGGTGTTCATAATGTCCTACCCAGATTAGCAATTCACTGCACTCCAGTGAGCCTCAAAGTCTGGAATATGGGGCGCCTGTCCTCTGAACATGGTAATAAGAACCTAAGGCAAGCAAACCAAAGAAGAAAGTAAGGGTGAAAGGTGATTTCCCTCCAAACTCTATGCAGTTGAACATCAGCTATTTTGTTTGGGCTTGTGTAAAAGTCTTTTTTAAGCTGTGGCTCATGGCCCGTTGTACAAAATCACATAGGCATTTTCAACACTCAGTGCTCCGCAGCAGGTAGTTTTGCACATTTGGCCTCCCCTTCTTAGAGATGGTGTCTTGTGTTCATTCTTCTGCCAGTTGAGGCTGCTCTTCAACCCTAGCACCAAAGAAATTTCTTGCTTCTTTAGCTTAAACTGTCATTTCTATCTGTCCCAACAGTTTGCCAGAATGGCTGAGACAGATGGGGCCATTTGTGGTCAGTGAGTTTATTTTTTTTCTCAGTTTTGACAGTGAAATGCCATTCATATTCATGCATATTCTTTCAGCGATTACATTTCACTTATTTTCCGGGCCAGTTTCAAAATTCTTTTTTTTTTTTCTTCAAATTTTTCCCTTAGTTATTTATATTATAAAAAAAAAGGCATAAAATACTACTTTGTCAGTTTGTTTGTCACAGAAAATTCTTCTTATGTAGCTTTAAGTATTTGTCCAGCAGCTGCACAGTCACCAGCAAACTTGTCCTTGTTTTGCTTTTCCTTTTTACGCTCACTAATATTTTGCAATAGTATTGATTTTCTTATATATGTCATGTTTTGATCATTACAGTTAGCATAAAAAGTTCCTAGTCTCTATCTTTCACTCTTACTCTGCCCTTTTCTCCTTTCTTGTATAATTTTGACTGGAAAACATTGATTATAACCAAATATGTAAAACTTGAATCTCTTGTAATATTTTTCCTCAATTTTCTATAGGCCATTAGAAAAATGAAGAAAGGAAAAAAAAATGAAAAAAAATAAATCATGTTTTCTCCAAGCTGGGAAATATGCATGGAATGGGATTTCCACATGCATACTTAATATCCATAAAGAATCAAATAAAACAGCATGCTCAAGAAAACTCTACTCAACAATAGTCTTGAGTACCAGATGTTAAAATTTAAGCATGAGACCCTATGGAGAACATGAGAAACCATGTGAGTGCAAGGGGAAACTGTTGAACATGATGGGCCAGAGAAAAAGGGAGGAACACTGATAACATCCTGGGGAAGATGGAATGAGGCAGGTTATCAACGTTTTAGTTACATTTTGCCAGAACAATCTGACCTGAGGCATTTTGCCTTCAGCAGTTCAGATCAACAGGGAGCACTGATTTGAGAAAACCTATTTCAGTTAATTATAATTCACTGCTGCCTGTATAACTGCTCAAATACAGATGGTGTCTGCCTTGGGGTGTCTTCCTACATTTTAGTTTCTTTTGCTTATCCTCTCTGCTCCCCTGAAGGTGCAGGGTCTCCCAGCTTCTGTGTAAGACTCAGTCCAGAGGACATTACCTGAAGTCCAGGCTAAAAGCTGAGCTCGAGGTTGCTCAAAAAAGTAACAAACACTCAGAATCTCCGGCAATTAGCTCCCGGAAAATCAACCCAACTTTCAGCTGGTTATGCAGGTTCCCCAGTTAGACTCTCTCAATTTCTCCCTCTGACACCTGTGTGGCTTTGTTAAATAATAGTCTCTCCAGCAAAATATTTCTTCCTGCTTTCCCTTCCTTCCCCTCCATGAAAAACCTTTTTTTTTTTTTTTTTTTTTTATGGAAATGTCTTTATTTACCAAACAGCACGCTTCAACAGATAAAAATGTAACAAAACAAAGTTTGTTTTTGCAACTTGCCTGAATTTCACCTATGGAAAAGAGAGCATGAAACTGCATCAGTGACATAGAGGTGATGGGACAGACCTCATATCAGAAGGATTTTTAATACAAGACAGAAGGAGTGACCTTCATCTATGGCACTTTAAGGAAAAAACTTAAAAAGAATAAAATATTTAAATCTCCAGACTCTTACTCTGGATCACTTCAGTCTCCCATCTATGTCTCCGGTGTCGTATGTTGACATTGCAAGTCCCAAAGTAAAAAGTTCCTCCAGAACCGAGTTCCTCTGAGCTTTGTGCCTGTGGCTCTTGATGTAATGAGAAATTTCTTGTTAGAATTATAACTGTGATTAATTTGTTATTTTTTTAGTGCATTCAAATGAGAAAAAAAGCTGCTATATGAAAATCTTGGAGTTATGTTATAAACTAAAGTAGGTACTTAATTTATAGCAGGGAAAGAGTAATTCTCTATAGTAGGCAGCTGCAGATTCAGTATGACCAGGTTGCTTAAGTTTGAATGAATATGCTCAAATTATGCCCTGGGGTTGTAATTTGACATTACAATTGTTTACTCTCAGCTGCTGTTTTGGAGTTGAGGTACTTCTTCCCTATCTGAAAACCCTTTACACCCAAGGAAGATTTTGACTTTTAATGATACTGGGTCTAAAAGTTCAATAAACGATGAAGATAAGAGGAATGGGCAACTCTGTTATATTTTGAACTGAAAACATAAGCATTTGCACAGAGAGACTTGAATGATGCTGAAATGTCACAGCAACTACACCGATGGGTAATCTTTCATGAAATAGAAACGAATGGAAAAGGCGAAGAGAGTTGGGGACAAGTGCAGATCTTTTAAAGCATGTTTTCACTACAAAGTGAAATCCTTGCTGCCTTTAAAGAGCAGTTCTGCATCTCAAGACAGTAGGGTATGTTCTTGATCTGCAGTTATGAGCTAGAACCACCTCTGGGATGTCTTTTCAGTGAGGTGTTCTGGGTATTTTCATGAGAGGCACTGTGGCAGAAGTGGGAAAAGTTCAAAAGTGTTTACAAGATGAAATAGTGGGAAAGAAAGAGACCAGTACAGAAGTCACCTCCTAAGGAGTCGGAAAAACACATCCGTCAGGGCTGAAGACGACATTTTAGATTCCGTTTTTAAAACATATTTATGTTCCTCTGGCCCCCCACGTCACATGTTGATTTCAATGGAAACTGTGCACGAACGCTTGAAATCAGAGCCCATCCGTTTGAATTCCACCACTCTTACATCAAGCAATTTGTAGAATAATCATAGTAGACCAGAAAAAAATGCCTCATTTGAGCAAGATTTCTTTCTCAAGGATACAGGGTTACTAGCAACAGGCAAACACATTAAATTAAAAGCCTGGAAGAATAGCACAATCTTCTGTACTAAGCTCCAGGTGCGGATCCCATTGATATAAGCGTGAGTTTTTGAATGAGCTTCACTTAGCTTTGCATCAAGCTCTTTATCAGGGAGTTCAATGTAAATATCTCCTTGATGAGAGCGTGAAGAGAAAACTAAAAGTTTTCTTTAAAATGCTGAAGAAATCAAGCAAACTTATGTTAATCTGCCTGGAAAGTTTAAATATTCCTCATTTGTACTTTTACAGAGATTGTATCTGAACCTTTGGTTTTTTGTTGTTTTTTTTTTTTTTGGATAGCATCAATTCTAAAAGCCATTTTATAACTTACCACTTTGTAATTTACATTAGCCATGCAATCTAACAAAACCGAGACACAACAGGTACCTGGAACACGCTTCCAGAGCTGTGCAAAAAAAATGGATGAAAGTTATTTTCCTGCCACAAGGTATTTTGATCATTTTTGTCTTTTTAAATTCTTCTACTATGCTCCCATCACTCTCAGATTTTTATTGCAATGCCACAGATTTTTAGATTAAAGTTCATGCTACACGATAGTACTGTGCACTGGAGGGGAATCTTCTCCATCTCTCTAAATGCATAAGTGAGATCAGAGAACACATATATTAATGCAGAATTTAGAGCACGCAGTATTGCGTATGAATCTGAGTCTGTGAAGAGAAAGGTAGTGAGCAGAACTGCCTGGCCTCTAGTGGCAGCAGAACGGTTTGCTCGTAGGCTTGACTGGTGAAAAGGCTGGCGCCACCAGTTGATATTTTGTAAATGGAAATCAGTAAAATATATAAAAGTCTTTCTTTAGCAAATGTTCTGGAAAGCAGTTATGGTGGGAAACAGGGAGATATTTCACTGCATCAGCTGCAACAGTGGAGCCTTAGTGGCATAAACTAATTCTGTTCACAAAGGAAACCACACAAAATTATAAACTGTCTTTCAGAAGAAAGAACTTCATTATATCTCCCCACAGGTATGGATTTTCGCTAGGAAAAGCAGCTAATCAACGGGTAGTGTAGACAATATATGAGAGAATAAATTTTTAAAATGAAGAACTAAATCTGAGTGAAGTGCAAAGGAAAAGTTCCTGTAACTGTGACACAGCAAGAGAGAATTTAAGATAAGCCTCTTGATCATTCCTACCTATGCAGTTTGTGTCAGTTGCTAGTCAAATTGTAAAATTCAGCATAGAAAAATACATTTTGGAAATTATTCAAGTGCTTCTTAATTATCTTATCATGAAAGGATGTAAAAAATCTTTGAAAAAGTTGTTTAAATTAATAATGACATTCTTCATTATTTTATTTGCAGACAAGAGTATGCTAGATTCAGATGTTATATCTTTAATATTCATAAAATATAGACATGTAATAGAAAAAAAAAAGGCTAGAGGAGATGTCACCCTCTCCCTACATTTTAAGGTAAAAATAAAAACCTGAATATTTTTGCAATATGCCAGAGCAGCAACTCCTCCCTCCTTCTCTCATAGATTTCGCAATCAATTGATTACTTGTTTCTATGCAAATCAAATGAACTCTGGTTCCTGAAATACAATACATATATTGTATGAATCTTACATATGTGTAGCTCCAAAAAGTCTCTTATTATTGGCTTAGCATTTCTATTCTAATAACTGATTAAATTTGAATAAAAGCTTAGCATCTCTTAAGAGCAATGACTGTACATTTTTTTGTGATGTAAATAAATGTTATCATATAATGTCACCATATAATAAAGCCATCATATGTCTTTGCTCACTCACGAGACTGGAAATCCAGATGTAGCAAGAGGAATTAGAGTCATTATGTGTATTCCCTCCTTTGATCGGGTTTTCACTTTGTTACGTTCCTTCCCCTTTCCTTTTCCTGAAATGTTTCTCATCACAGAAAAGTGAAGAAACCTTGCCATCTTGTGGTCAACGCTAGTTATAATGCTACCAAACAAAACCACTAAGGCTGCAAATGCTACAGTTGTCACTACGCTGTGAGCTGCAACTTAATGAAATTTAGGAATAAACAGAATACGACAAAATTTTTGAGTATAAAGTTTCATACACTTTTACCAGTGCTGCAGAAACACCAAGGATGGAAACGGCTCAGAGAGAGAAAGAATGAAACAGGGGGGACTGTAAGGGTTTTTTTGATTCAGCTGACAAACTCTGCTAACTGCTGGAGGTGCAGGGAGTATTTTCTTTTGGCAAAGCAGCTGACATTTGTCAAGGAATTCTATCATCAAATTCACAAGCTGTCATAAAAAATTGTACTTAGGTGTGCTGCGAAAACCCCTTAAGGCTGTTACGGATCAGCAAAGTAGCTGGTTTTCACATTGCCTGGGACCCCAGCCATGAAATATTTAAGAATTACAACTCTCACAACCAACACAGAAGAATAAGGAAGCAGATTTTCCTGTAAGATGCTTCTTACAAGGATGTGGACAAGTTGTAGTGGTCACCTCCCGTCCTGAAGGGAGGTCCCCAAGCAGAGAAAATCTCCAGGTGGTATACACTTGACAAAGCAGCTCCTCTGTCAGCCTTTTCACTTGTCATGGTGGACAGTCAAAAAGGTCATACCTATGCTCTGGTGATTTGTGGCTGCTAAAACAGTCCACAGGCAAAATGATTTTTCTAATTTATGCAGGCAGCCAGCCCTATCCTTCCCTGGCCACCCAACCAGACATCCCACAATGTAAGAGACATAAATTCAGGTTCATTTGGCTTATACACAGAGATGACTGACTGATGCAATGTGGAGGAACGATTAATTCTTCTTTCCCTTGAAGAAGTTCAGTTTGTCTCCACTGCTATGATCTTGTAATTTATTCCCCAAGTCTTGCAACAAATTCAGTGGGCTCGTTTTATTTTGTTTTTGCATACCATCCCATGCCGTTAATGTCACTGTTCTGTTATGGAAGAAAAATTCACCAAAAAAAAAAAAATATAAAAAAAATCACACCATTCTTTTTGGGCACTTCAAATGACAAGATTTTATCTAAGCCCTGGGATACAATGCTTACTAACAGTGATACGTGTTTGAGAGTTTCTGGATGTTGAAAATCCCTCAAGAACCCATAGAGGTTACTTGACAATGAAGCCCACCTAGGACTTTTCTCTTGTACCAAAGGCTAACTACCACGGAATAGCCTATGTTTATTCCAAGACAACATGGCTGCATTCATAGTACCTATTAAAACGGTTCTTGCCTCAAGCTACCTCTCAAACCATGCCTTGGTGTTTCCAGCTAAGTTTGACTCAAGCCAGAATCATCCCAGGGACTGTTCTAAAAACTTACCCTGTAGATGGTTGAGGTCCTGAACCTGGAAATATCTCCTGGCTCAGTTTAATGACTACTAAGTGTAGCCAAACTTTTTTACCCCCAGATTTATGTCAACGGCAGTAGAAAATTGTTTTAGAAAATTTTGGCTCTGAGTTCTGAAGCTTAACAGTGAGCTATTTTGTTATTCATGCCTAGCAATTGTAATGAAGCTCCTGTCTGAAAAAAAACATATAGTTTTTCACCTTGTTCTCTGTTACCTATTTGAAGAAGATAAAAAAGGCTGAAAGAAATTCCACTGAATGAGGAAAATAAGCTTATATGGAGTATGTATATAGTACTGGGAAGTTTTTTCTTTTTCTATTATTGCTTTAATGTCTACCATAACACTACAGCTAAAAAAAGTCTGCAGATGGTACTCTGTATTTGAATTTTGCTCAGATGAATTAGAAAAACATTAAACGTGCATATTTGTTAATGATAGTCTACTTCTACATTGTAAACAACAGAGAAGACATGTTGCCAGTAAAGTGTTCAAATAGCCTAGCTTGAGGGTGCCTTTTGATTACATACCTATACACAATTACTCTTCTCAAGGAGTTAAGTGAAATCTCTATTTTCTTTAGTCTCAACAGATTTTAAGCAACTTGTATTCAAAGACCAGTTTCAGTAACTACAAAACTATGCTACCACACGAATTACTTAACAGTTCTTTAAACAGAATCATCATTTCTGTCTTTTAGGCTAAGAGAGAATGTCTGCTAAAAGAAATACATTTTATGAAATCACAGAAAGTTTTCCTGAATATTACATAGGACACAGTTGCTTGAGGACAGGGGAATTCAGATTGACTAGAAATTACCATACATGTTGCTTACTATTAAACATATCAGCAAAATTCCTTACCACTTGTTATATAGTGTATACTGCAGAATGCCAGCAGAATCTTAAAAAAGTCTTTGCAGCACACTGTCTTGGAGTAGCACATGAAATTTGAGCAAAACATGACTAATAAAAACTTGGTTTGATTTAACCCGTATTTCTGCTCTTGCTATAAAATAAACACATAATGTAGTTAAATAACTACTGCATTGAGAAGAAGTCAGTTGGGTAATATATAGTGAAAAAATCTAAAATACAATTACCAGCCTGAATAACCAGTCGTCCTGTTTGCTCCTTATTCACCTGTTTCACGATAGCACTCTTAACTATTTTGCTGTTGCACGTGTCTATGTACGCTTCAGGGTCCTTCTGTACCTAGATCTCCAAAATGCTCTTCAAGTCCCTTGCTTCAGGGTGAATATCTCCCATGGTAAATAACACATTGTATGTTAGTGCACAAAGCCAGACCAAGCACACAGAACGGCAAGCTTCTGTACGGAATAACTACATTTGTGGCTGGCAGGAAAGTAAAATTACAAGACTGGAAGAGATTCAGCCATAGGACATCAGGAAGCAGGACTGTTGGAACGCTTTTGAGATGTTCGTGTTTCGATCCATTCCATTCTCTGTAAGCCAATAGCTCCGCCTCAGCAAAAGTAACCACATAACCAACGAAGCTACTCAAAATACTTTAGTTCTAAAACATCATGAGTTAAGTACTTCCCTTTTGGGTTTCATGGTAGTTGGACTATGGTGCCGAGGTGCTTCCAAATGAGATGTCCTTTGCTGTGAAGTCTCCACTCCTCTGAAAGAGGTGAAACTCCAGGACAAAGGGAAAGGCCTGCTTGTTTTATCATGTTTTGAAGGATGGAGTCAGGGGATTACATGTGGGCAGAAATTGTCAAAGTTATAAATTCTGCTGAGCTGATGGAAATTATTTAACACTAAAAATCTGTTCTTTGAAGGAGATATCCTACATATATTTTGCATATCATTGTTAAAGAACCTGAGAAAAGAATGTAAAGGAGCATTACTATAACTACTGGCTGTCATTGAAATATATCAAACCCAGAGCAATGGGGGAAAAGACAATGAGAAAGGAGAAAAGATGATAAGAAAGGAGGAACACAAATAGCCAACAACTGGACAGTGTTGTCAGCAGTGCCTGAAATGACTCCAATCAGGAGAAAAAAAAATAAATATATATATATACACTTTTTCTCTTCTCCTGCTTTATAAGGCCTTCACAATTAAGACATCACATATGCCATGACTGAAATTTGCTACTGAATTCACCCTGTCATAGAAAAAAGTGCTCCGGAATGTCAGCACTATTTTTGAAAAGAAGTTGTCTGGCTCATCTAACTGCAGAGGGCTTCCTAATAATGCTCAGTTGACTTTTCAGAGAGCTTGAAACAATGGCTCTGATAGGGGCTAATTGCCTCGATCACCGCATTCAGGGCTCTCTGAACCTGCTGCTCTAGAAGTTAATTGTTTTTCAGCTTAAGAAAAATACAGAATTCAGTGTGGAGAGAGTTCATTCCACCATGGCCAGATGCCAAGCATCTGTTTCACTGTTCTGCTTCATCTTGTCATTCTCTCAGTTCCTTTTTTCTTTTTTTTTTCACATAAATTGCTGCTTGAATTTTATTTTCTCTTTTTACTTTTCACCATTACAAGCAAAAAGAGGGGATCAAAAAGAGGTGGCATAAATATCCGTTTTGAAAGCAGGGTGCGAACAGAACCAGAAGTTCAGATTTGGCCTCTGCACGGCTCAAGGGACAGAGGAGCTGCCAGAATGGAGGTGGGTGAGGTGCTGAGCCACTGACGATCAATATAAACTTTCTGCTTCCATGTCACATACGTGTCACATAAGGAAAGGACACATCACTTCAGGGAGAAGGCAGTCTGGCCTATAATCCTGAGTTGAAGTTTTAAAGTCACAAAGAAAATTATTCGCATTCAGAATATAAAAAGCAAACTCTGCTGTGGAATGAATGACCTTTCCTCAGGTGTTATACTTGAGTGCTGCAGGCGTGACTGTTTCCTACCATGGAACATCTTAGGTGATCAATACACCTGGAAAGCAGATCAATTTTTTGCATCACTAGACAGTAATTCAAGAGCTTACTTTTAACTCTGACTTTTAAAGACCACAGACAACATTAGAAGATGTGACTTCAAGAGGTGATGGAGTACCTGAAGGTTGAAAACACATGATGTAAATAGTCTCAACCACCGCTGTAAGGAGCCCATGAATGCCTCATTCTTTCCTGACAGCTTCAGGAAGAGGAGTCCCCTCTGCAGGCTGTCCCAAATGCTCGCCTGGCATTTGGTGGCTCTTGACAGGACAAGGCATATTTTTTGAAGCCGCTCTGCCAAGGAGGGAGCCAATCCCACACGTCCCACCTTCTCGGAAATTTCTAACTTCTTCCAATCATTTATTTCAGGGAAAACGTGACACAATTGCTTGGGCCTAAAGACGCACCGCAGCGCAGAAGCTGTTGCAGGATCTGAAGCCCAAGCTCTAAACGACATCCCAGATGGCAAAAAATCGGGGTCCTCCCTCCAGTGTCCTTTCTTGAGTAGCCCCCCTACTCTCCCTTTCTGACAAACCGGGCTTTTCACTGTAAAGGGACCTAACTTGGGAATTATCACCAATTCAATCTTTCAATGTATCTTCTAGATACATTTGTAATAACAGATCACCCGCAGATGACCTTCCGAGGTGAGGGCTGTTTTAACCTCTGCAGTTCTCAGGACTAAGGACATACATAAGCAGATGCGATTGAAAATTGTACCCGCTGGTGGCAGCAAAGGACCTCTCAATGTTTGGCCTTCAGCCCTGCGCATCCTGCACACTTGCTGCCCATCCTGTGTTTTGCTTTCAAGTACCACCTATGATTAGGAGTAAACACTCCACTGCATTTGCTTCAGCAAGAGGAAAACAGCAAGCACATGGTTTATTGCTTGTTTCTCAGAAAAAAAACCAAAACACCCTGTTTAATTTGAATGTAACTCTAAGCACAGCCAGATAAAACAGAAGAAAAAATAAATGGGTAAATAAAAGCAAACAAAACACACAAGTAAATAAACGGAATATTAAATAACTCTATAATCCCCCAGACAGCGAGAAATTCCTTGGATCTCTTTTTTTTTTTGCACTTGCTAGTTCTCAGCTGCAAGTAAAGAATCAGATCTGAATCTAGAACCTGCAGGGCATAAAAGAATTTCATTATTTTTTAGATGAGATTTCATAATTTAAGAGACTGAAGATGGATGGCCCTGCTCGGTACTATTGCTCTGCATTATGCTACAGCTCCATTAGCACAATTGTGGGCAAATAATTAACAGCAAGGTCAGATATTGCCTGGAAGAGACTTGGAAATGGATGCAGGAGAAGAGAAAAGCAAAAGAAAAGTAATATTAAATTAGAGTTGAAAAATTACTGGAGAAAAAGGGAAAAAAAAGAGAGAATTAGAGCAGTACTGAAAGCTGCTGGCCACCCTGAAAACTGAATAGAGTCCATATCATACTGCACTAACTCGCACCAAACTAGTTTTGAGTGATCCTTTCCAGTTACTATCCAGATCATTGGCTTACCATTAGCTGAGTTTAGTTGAATCCCTACTGGGGATTTAAACTTCAGGAAAAAAACCTGATTCTGCAAACAGCTTTCTTGTGGCTGGGCATATGTGCTGGCACAGAGCTTTAGGGACTTCAAGGGGAGTGTGTGAGATCCCCACCGGTCACGCAGAAGAAGCTAGACGACTGAGAAAGTATATCCTAATCAATCAAGAATTTGTGTATATCCTTTCCCAATTACACCATCTGTTTACCTGCACTCAGCAAATTCCATTCAGTTATCGATAAAGGGTCAAAAGATATTGTCGCCTCCATAGACTGAACTCACTAGATCCATCAGTGGTTGTTTGGATCCCTGCTCATTTTTCATCCCAAGCACACACACTAACCTCCTACCTGCCTCTCATCCTCTACATTTTAAGGATGCACTGACACTCTCCATGCATTCTTGAGGAAGGCTCTGTGCTGTCTCATTCCCAAGAACTCTGCTGCTCTACTACCAGCATCCATTTCTAGGACCACCTTTTACCTCTCCTTCTCTTCTCTACCTCATGCATATTTCTGCTGGTCCATTCCTTCCATAAAATCTTCCCTATCTCCTCTAGGATTTGAGTGCGTTTCTGCAATTCCTACTTTTTTTTTTCTCAGTGGAAAAAAATCATATAAGGTATCAGCACAGACAGCTCTTCTGAGAGCACCGAGATGATGGAGAAAGCTGGTTATCTCGGACATGCAGAACTGCCATTAGTTCATTCACTGGTCTATGGGCAATGACACCAAAACAGCTAATTTCAGTAGTTGCTCGGTCCCGAGGCAAAAATTATTCCTCTGGTCTTCTCCTCTGTATTTCAGATTTCTTTTCAGATCGGCAAGGTCCTTCCCATTGGAGCTCAGGTGACTCCCATACACCTTGGAGTTGTGAGGCACACAAACATTCATAAATGGCATCCAAACGGAGCAATGCATTCAACTTGTCAAAAACTGACTTTGGTTGGCTAGTGATGCGATTGTCCTATGTCTGAAAGTCTGCTAGAGGTGTTTGCATAGATCCATTGAAATGAATAGAACCACGTATTATCTCTCTGTAACTTCCAGGCGGGCAACTTTAAACTGCTGCCACACAGTCCCCTCCATGAAAAGTGCTACCCTGAGTTCTGATTCAGATACCGTGTCTTCTTTGACCTCCAAGAAACCTATTCACTTTTTTGTTATTCCCTTTAAGCTGATGTAGCTTTAATAACCAATACATTGAGAGGAAATGTCCCCATCTCCATTTCCCCAGTGCTTCCCCATCTGTACAGGGAGAAGCCACGCTCCCTGCGCAGCCACCTTTGATATGCTAGGACATCTGGAGTAACTTCCACCTAAACTTAGTATAAGGCAACAAAATAATGAGATTAAAAAAACCTACTCTGAACACAAATAGCAAGCTTGAAACCACAGAAATGAAATATGCCAATCTTTCTTCTGTTATCAGCATGCCTAACTGCAAAACAAACATTTGAATATTAAGCAAAACCAATTTGCTTCTACCATACTGATTTACCAAAGACCTCGGCAAGCCTAAATAGATCCTCCCAAACAACAGTGGCATGGGACATTTTATGTAATTTTATTAAGAAAATATACACGAACAGTGTTATCTAGCATAATATTACATCCAGACTTCACGCAAACCAATAAACACTACAGACAATACTTTTTACATCTCTATATTACTTATTTCACCAGCTTATTTCCTTTTTATTTTGCATATGTTACCAGATTGGTCTGTGCAAGCAATCACACATTTTCTTAAATTCTAAATGTAGGCTACGCTTATGTAGTTCATACCATGAACAAAGCAAGATTAAAATAAATTCTAAAGGAGCCATGAGGAAATTATAATGGCAAGAAAAATAAAACATACATGTATTTTTCAATATCATGGACAGAAAACATCACTAAAATATAATAAACAGATACCAGAAATGGAAGTTAGTAGCACAGTAAAAGTCAATACCTGGAACAACTCAAACAGAAAAGAACTAAAGCGGTTTGGATAGTTACAGTCAAACCACTTCAGATACCCTGGAGAAATCCCAGAACACAGCCACGACTAATGGAGCCCAATGATGCAATTTTACATGTTTCAAAAGAATTTTGCATTTGGGGATCTCTGAAGTCTTGCACCCGCATGATGCAGTGCAACCCATTACTATATCGGCTGTTTTATATACCAGGCGAGGTGGGGATGGGCGGAGATAAAGCTTAAAATCTGATAGATACCTAAAAATAGAACTACGCTAGAGTCCCTAAATTGGGCCATATGACTCTAGAAATAATTAGGTTAAACAGTGTCATAAAATACCATACAAACATACAACTCTACATGTCACCAAGAGTTATCAACAGAAATTGGCAAAGATTTGCAAGGTAGTAATTAAATTCCGACCCAAGAATGACCTGAGAGTCATTAAACTCTCGACAGCAATGCGCTACTGACACCCTTTGCAGATAGTGACTAATAGGGATAAAAAATCTTTGTAAGAATCTAGGATGATTTCAAGCTGCCCTCTACATGAAAGGGAGTCAGGGAGGAAAAGAACAGCATCCTTTTTTCTTTGTGAAAGATGCTGTGCTCTCAGTAAACATGTGCCTTTCTTTTCTTTTCTTTCTCTTGCTACTGAATGTTCAGTCTTTCTCAATCTTAGCATCGTTGCAGAGACAATCCAAGAATGGAAAACATTTTCTACACAAGAAAGCAATGATTTGTCTTCTGTGGGCAAAGGCAGTCAACTCAGTGGTGTGGCATAATGATAAGCATTCTGGTTTTGAAGATTTGAAGGAAATTTCAGATTTTTCATATTTAAAGAGCAGAGTCTGCAATAGAACTGTGACAAATTTCCCACAGCTGCAATGAGAAAAATATGCATAGCTCTGAAGTATTACAGACCAAATCTTGTGCGTGATTTCAAGGTCATATTCTAGCTGGGTTCTCACTGAGACTTTTTTAATTTGATACAATATGAAGGTACGTATGGTATATGTATACGTACAAAGGGAATCCTAAGCTGCATTACCACAGCGACAAATTTGTACAAAACATTTTTGATCAATACACCTTAAAACTGTTAAAAAAGGTATTATTAAAATTTTTAGAGGTGAGAAACTTCCATGGTGCTTTCTGCCAAGACACTGAAATGCTCACTACTTCTGTCAGCCTTTGCCATTAGCTCTCACCAGAAACGTCACCTCAAGACCTCCTTATTTTAATGACACCAGTAACCTGAAGCTTGAATGGCAAGATTATTTATCTACTTAATTATCTATTTTTTTAAACCTCAGCTTCAGTAGTTCTGTGGCTATAAGCGAGGTAAACTTAAAAAAGATACTATCGAAGGTTTGGCAGTGTAAATCCCAAAGACCCTAAAACCTGTGCTGTGAAGAAACAGAACACACATCTGTTTGCTCTTTTCAAACCAAAGCAGCAACTTATGATACACAGAGCTGTATTGATGATATTTATTCCTCTGAGACTGGAGGGCTTTTTACTTCTCTGCCTGTTCCCTAAGAGACTGCCAAGGACTCACTTGTCGGTCATGAGGCGTTATTGTCAGCAATGAGTGTAAATAACACCACACCTAATAGCAGCCTTCTGTGCTTTACATAAAGTCATTTTCTGTCCTCTACAAGACACACTGTTTAGTCTATTATACTTTTATATATTTGGAAAGGTTTCTGCGGAAGTGTTCATGATTTTAAACTTGATTGAGCTCTGCACTGGGAAATAATGAGCCCTCTCCGTCCTCATCAGAATAGCAAATAGCCCAGAGTGGCACTGAAAATGAGTCTTCCCTATACAGCATGGATACTGCAACCTTGACCTTGTCGATAAAAGGACATTTCTTCCTCCAACAATAAGACATTGACCTTTATCTGGTTCAGACAGAAAGAGAAGGACTGGGTTCTTGCTGGGGGAAATGCCTTTGGTAACTCTGAATGAAGTACCAAATCTTCCAGGAAGGGCGGACTTAAGATCTGGCCTCTCCTTAATATTGACAGTGGGTTAACGTAGACATTCCCCAGCCCAGAACGCCAGCTGCTGTAAATCCCTTTGCAATGCACTTAACTTTATCTCTAAGTCGTAGAGGAATGTTAGGTGCTCAGTTCAGCACTAGAGTCCCCATGGGAGCCAGCTGAAATACAGGTATCACAAACTTTCCTTGTTGCCCTGACTGTCCCTGTGAATTGACTCCTGTGCCATGCGTGTCCAATTAATCCATTTTTGAAGGTAGCGGCATTCCCACTTCCCCAGATAAGAAACTAAATGCACTAAAGATGGCACAACATCTGAATGTCAGAGTAATGCAGGGTCCTATAAGTGCTTTGGCTAGAGAGCAGGAAAAGGCCGGGGAAAGCAACCAGTTCCTGATGCAAACAGTACACTTCAAATGTGTTATATGTTGTGCTTTATGCTAAACAATTCAGCGGGAGAAAGTATGGGGCAAGAAACCATGGGGATAGTCTCCTAACTAATGAGTAATTAATTCAGAGTGTAATCTGCTCCCACTGAGAACAATGTACTTGTCTCAGTAGGACTTTTAGAAAAATAGGAAATAATAGACTCTCATAATTGCAATAGGTAGGTAACCACCTTGGTGCTCAGATGCTTAATTACTTTCCGGCTTCCCTGGTATTAAATCCATACCAAGGCAGCTCAGAAACATTCTCCAGTTTGAAGCCATCACAGCAACTGTCAGTACTCAACCGGCAGCTCTGAAGCGAGGTCTCTGCACACCTGAGGTCTGTCTTGCATCATGAAGGGGGCCTTCCCTTGAGCCAAAATTTCAGTTTTAATGTGAAGAGAGCAGCTTGGAAAGGTTTCTGTCATTTAGAAGGAGAAAGAATAGCCAGCAGCAGCGGTAGGGATCGGTGCTGCTCTGCCTGCCCATTCTTTCAGAAAGAAGTAGAGACTGTAGGGAAGGATGGCTCTTCACCGATGGATGGGAAATGAATAGTAGCTGGAAAATATACGTAAATATTTTGGGCATCTTTGGGCAAAAAAAGTTTGCAAACACAGGAGTTTACAAGCAAGACAACTGTAGTGGGTGGGCTCAGACACAAACACACTGAAATCATATTATCAGTAAGTCTCAGCCAATTAACCTGCAGATTTCTAATGCTGTCATATCAGGATATATGTAGGTCCAAGGCCTGCAAGTTTGTTTCCTTCCAGAACTAAACATTCCCAGGAAACTCTCACATCTCCTCCAAGTTTGGCAGGATGATGGTATGACTATGAGCTGCGACTATAAAAAAATATCACTTTTTTTCCCCTTTAAAAACTGTGTGATAATTTATATTGACAGAAAATTACGAAACCATAAATTTAGAGATCATATATTATACAATATGATAGAACTATACATTAGCTCCCTGTGAGCTTTCCCACCTTGCACTTCATTTCTCCCCATGAATATATTGCACTGGTAGCACTGCAGTATTTTCACAATAGCACAAATTTCACCTGCAGCTATTACACATCCATTAAACATATTTGAGCCTGTAGGTCATGGAGTGACCTTCCCACTGCACGGGGGGCTTTGCATATAGCCTCTGTATGGGGGGGTGTCTCAGAACAGTATTGTGAAGAAACAGAATCTCCTTGGAAACACAAGTGTACACACACAAGTGCTGAGCAAAACAGAGTGTCTGATACTAAAGAACAACTGGGACAAGTTATTTTGGTTTTGGGGGGCAAAGATAGCTTGTTAAACCACAACCGAGTTTGTTGGGTCTTCTGAAGGAGTCTGCACTTTCCCCAGTTGTGTCCATCTGCCTCACAGAGCCACTTCAAGGAACACTTAACCGGACCCCTGCTGAGTTGTGGCTTTGACATGCTCTAAATGTAAAAGCTCTTTATGAGTCACAAAAACCACCTTCATAAGAAAGGAGGTCAGACTGAGACAACCTAGCAAAGGGTTTCATCAGACTTAGCTGAAATACGTTATGGCACTTTTAATAGGCTGTGCTTTATTTCTGCCCTCTGGTTTACGTTAAGTGTAAGCGCTTCTCTAATAAAGTCAGTAAAGGTCATCTTGGAGCTATCATCCTTACGGAAAAAGTACAAGCTGTGACAACGTGTCTGAGCTTGCTAAATCTAAAGTATCACCGTGACGCTTTTGGTGAATCTTGGTATTTGGGGCTATTGAATATTTCTGAGTACTAATCCATGACTCTCTTGTTGGAAACCATTTCAGACCACTGAGAAGTAATCTTCCCTTGTTATTGTGGCACTTGTCAGAGTTAAACTCATTTTTAATGTCATTCCATGAAGCTGGTTGAGTTGCAACCTGTAGTATAAACAAAGCTCTTTGGCAATTACTCCTGAAGAACAGCATTGCAGAAGACTAGCTGTTGTAAGGAACTGATATTTTCTGTTGTAAGCGACTCATACAGCACTGATGATGTGGCATTTGCACATGAGAAGGTAAATTCTAAGTCATAAAATGTTCAAAAGGTTGAGAAACACATTTAAAAAAAAAAAAATTATAGCAACTTTTAATATAGTTTCTTTAAATCGCACATATGAAGACAAAATTTTTGAGCAAGTTTGTACATACATTATTCCTTTGTAGTAGCCAGCAGTCTGATACCCACTTTTTGGGTACTAGAAGAGAACCACACAGGGAAGAACGAGAAAATGATCCAAAGTTTATAAAACACGATGGACTGAGAAATACGGAAAGAGCTAGTGTCTTTAGTTCAGAAAAAGGAGGAGGAAGAAGGGGATATTAAAACCTCCAAATATTAAAAATGTAAATGATCAATTGTTATTTAAGTCTTCATAGAATATAAAAATAAATACTAATTTTAATGTACATAAAGAGACTTTTATATTACATATTTAGGTTTGTTTATTGTTAAATTTATTTCCTAGGGAGATTGTGGAATTCCCCTTATTGGAAGTTTCAGACTCGAACCGGACAGCTGCCAGGGACGAACCAAAAGTACTGACCCAGACTCAGAATAGGAAAATGGACCTCCTGATAATCTTTCCAGGCCCAGATTTGTGATTGTAGCAGTTGGGAGAATTCATTTAAACTGGGACACCACCTCTTTTCCTGCGGTCTGGGATTTCCTCTGGGACCTACCCATCTGTGACACAGTATGGCTCTGCTCTGCTTCAGCCTTCTTCTTGGGAAAGGGGCTGTCTTCTTCAGGCATTAACAGAAAAAAGAAGACAACCTGTCTCCATCCCATCAGTCTCCCACCTGCTTGACAAACTGGACTGGTGGTAGAATCGGAATGCATTGTCTTCTTTTTTTAAAAAAAAGACACCATGTAAGAATATGTTATATTTCTGTAACTGGGCAGTATGTCACTTTTCAGCCAAATTATTCACGTGGCATTTCATCCTGCCTCCTTTTGAATCCTGTTTTGCTTTTAATGAATACGCCAGGCCTAATCTGATAACCTTTGAATTTAAAGCGATGTAATAAACGTTATGTAGAAGCACTGAAAACCAAATTGGGATAGGCTAATTACCCAAGAGGCAATTAGGATAAGCTCTTCCTTTTGGAGACAGGGAGAGACGTTCTCATGATCAAGGTATTGAATGGCTTGGAACCGGAGCAGCTGAATGCTGGTCTGTAACACCAGCATAGGGACTTTGAGTTTTACACTAATTTTCAGTTTTGGACACTGAAACTCTTCATTAGAAATGGAAGATTCATTTCTATAAAAGACAGGTTTCTCAAAGATCACTCTTTCGCCATGGAAAAACTTCCATAACAACTCAGGATAATCGGAAAAATTATAGATTTTCATTCCAAGTCCAAAAAGTTATTGTCTCCAACGACAGCAAAGTATGGCTGTATATTACAAAGAAACTACCAGCTCTCAAAACATGGTACACTGCTCGCACACTCCATTTTCCTTTAAGAAGGTGAGATTAGAAAAGAAGGGACCCCATGGACCAGAAATTAGCCACAGTCCTTACTGCTCTATTGGAAGGTGTTTTAACAGCTAAAAAATGTGCTGCTAAATGTAGGCATTAAAATTAAATTATTCAGAGTGAGCCCAAACTTTGAAGCGACAGGTACCGATGATTTAATTGTTATTGATTTCAGCTGGGATCATTGGACTAACCACCTACTAGAAAAGGCTGAATTTGAAGCAGGAAAGCATAGATTAAAAAAAGATCCTCATTTTGAAAGAAATTACCTTTTCTGTTGAGAACTACAACCTCATAGCCAAATCAATGAGGAAATAATGACATCCTTGGTATGCTGTACACTGTAACGTACAAGAATTTGGGGAAAAATATAATGAAAGGTTGTGAGGTCTCTTTCACATCCTCGTTAACACAGCCTTATCATCAAGACGTTATTGCCTTGAGCACACAAGAACTGAATTTGCCTGGTTTTGACCCTGAAAATAAATGTAATGGCCTTGTTACTGCCGAATCCTTCAGCTCATTGTGGAGTTGTAAGTGAGCATTACTTCAATTATTTTGTTCTTCACACAGATGTGCTTTTTTTTTCTCTGAAGTCATTTAGATTGTTTTCAAATACAGGGGGACTGGTAATCTCTCTCACCGCTATGTATGCCAACATACGGGAACCAGATATCATAACGATTACTGTTCAGTACTCTAGCACTCATTGTCATCTACTCGTAAACACCCAGTTAATTAAAAAGCGTACATGTAAGGTCACATTCCAAACAAAAACATTTCATCCTGTTTGGAAAGTTAGTTTGAATGATTTACTTTTACTTGAATGAAATACATCGGTTACAGTCGGTAGATTTGGATCTGGAGTCAAGACTGGAAACTTGCATAAAAAGGGTTGTAGGAGCAACCAATGAAGCCAGAAGGCTAATTCTTCAGTGTGACCTGGAATCCCTATCAGTGTCACATTCACTTGATTAAATTGGTATCTGTGACAGGCCTGGAGATGTGTGGCTTTGGTCACAGCGTTTTTATTGTCTTCACTTTCAAACTCTATTCCATTTCGCCAATTGATTTCTGCTGCTAATGTACATTGCCATGCAATAAACAGGCATTAAAAAAAAAAAGAGATCTTGAAGGCTCTAAGTAATTCGATATTAAAAAAAAATCGCTGCTCTGAAAAGCCAAGGTTTCATACACAGGTTAAGCTTAATGCAAATCTTCAGCAATTTGGCTATGTTATGGCTAAAATGTCTATCAATCGGTTGACTACATACAAATACATATGCACATTATGCAAGACCATATTTCTGAAGTACATAATACAATATTACACGATGCATCTATTTTGGATGACCTTAGGTAGGTGTATGCTGAAGGTAATATAATTGCACATTTAAAGACTGCATCAGAGAAAGGTTAGTTAAGGTTATACAGTTTTTCTTGTGGACAATGTAAACAGGTTTAAGTATTCATTACATTGTAATATTACATTGTTATCGGTGAGCTGTTCTAGGAAAAAAGTTTCCTTTTTCATAATGAATAGTGGTTAACTAGCCGTTGTCAAACTACTGGAATGAAATGGTTTCATGTTTGCGGGTTTTTTTTCTTTTTCTTTTCTTTTTTTTTTTGAACAAAACTGCTTTTGAGCTGTACTGACAAACTCAGCAGAGAGTATTACAGGCTTAAATAACATAGACATTTTGTGCAAGCACTACTAAAAAGTCACAACTATTCTTAAGTGAAAAAGCTTCAGATCTTATCCCGAAGTTCCAACTCTTGAGTACATTGAAACTGTTCTAACTCTCCAGATTTTTTGTCATTTACAGATCCGTGTTTAAAGCCTATAAGCACTTCTGTATGTGCTTGGAGAAAACTGTCCCATGAAAGGGTCCCTTGCCACACTGTGTGGTGGCATCATTCAATCCCTTTTGTAAACTCATTAAACTACTGTTCAGAAACTTACTGGGCAACTTTGGAAATACAAAGATTAAGTACTGAAGGTCAGTGTAACTGATGACTGAATGTAAAAACATAGGGTGAGTCCTGGGTAAAGAAACCTCAATAGTGAACTTCTGTTTGAATCGAGGGGAACAGATTTGGTAAATTACATCCTTCGGTGACTTATGGTTTTTGAGGTTGCTTTTTTTTCACATTTCAGTTTAAGTTTCAGACTCTCCTTTTCCCAGGACGAGCCACACAGGAAATCCTATGCAGACCCTCTGCAAGCAAAAAAATACTTCAAGGCCTGGGCAAATTTTTTTTGCCAGACAGGATGCATTATTGCATACCTGACCTCCTCACTAGGTTCAAGTCAACCAAAAAAACTGTTCTGCTTTTAAACCTGAAAAAGCAGTAGTGTAAATCCACTTTTTAGCAACAAGGAGCTATGCCACTTTTTGCGATCTTTTGTTTAATGAGGTTTCACCACAGACACGAATTTTTCTTCTGTAATAAAAAAAGCAAATGAGTGCAGGGTGGTTTTTTTTTATGTCATGTGATAGTGGGTCTTCTCTAGTTCACCCTTGCACAGATTTCAATATCAGAAAGCACATGCTGTATAGTGAGGTTATTCATTTATAATCTTCTACATGTCTATTCTCTCATATGGCCCTTGAACAATAACCACGTTCTTTAATGAAGACTCTGAACCACAAAATCCTCTAAAGTTTATCAGGTAAAACTGTATTTAGGACTACAAAAACCAGAAGTGACTGTTTCTGCCCGTACTCTGAAATGAATCTCTCTGAGCTTTGCAGTTGTAAAAAAAAATAATATAGATACATTGCAACATCTTATAGTTTGAAAGTAACACATCAGCAAAGCATGCTAATGAATGTTCCACAGCTGCAGTATTACAACTGAAGAGGAAAGAAATACATTAGAAAGACTCATGGCTGAATAAGGATGTCTCTGTAAGGAGACGTTCAGTTATACGAGGATCCAGTTCTCCTGTACCTAATCCACACAGTTGCTGAGGAAGTTGAGGAAGAGAAATTGGGGGATATTCAAATTCTATCTATTACTTACAGTCTAAAAGTCTTTTAAAGCACACATACATGGACAAATGTCTAAAAAAAATATTGCCTCAATTTTCAAGGCAAAACTGTAATAGTGGTCAGATGATAACAGCTGCTTATTTGATGAGTATCTTTTAGTTTCCCCTATTCTGTAAGTTAGTTATTTTTTACAGGTCAGGGTCTAAAATGTTGGAAGACTTGATACCATATTGAATGGCAGCGAGAAGTTGGGGGTGGGACGAGAAAGAGGAAAAAGGACAGGAGTGGCACAGTTATGATGTAACATAATAAATGCTATGACAGTTCTGACAGTTCCCAGCTGAAGACATGAGTTTATGAGGTTTACCAGGCTCTCCAAGACCCAGATTATGTGTCCCAGGTGCCTAGGCCCAGGTTCTTGCTCAACTGCATTCTTACTCCAGGTCAAAGTGAGACCAAGACGCATACTTTAAAGCGTTTCTTTTAGTCCTCCTCCTCCTCTGGAAAAAGTGATGAGATTGGAGGGGAAAATTCACTAGAATCCATCCTAAAGAGAATGCACAGCCTGCACAGTTACATCCCTCACCAGACAGAGGGCATCTGGTCGTCCCTCAGGAAAGGTACCATATGAGTTTTCATGACAGGTCACATCTAAGTGCTATGAGCTGATCAAAACCTTTGCTCATTATGAACAGTATTTCCAGAGGATTTTTCAGTTTTTCTCCTCATCCCTTCTCCCACAATCACCCTTACTCTTAGGAAAAAAAATGTTCTCCAGATCCCACAGAGCATGTTCCTTCAATTTGTAGCTGACCATTCCAAATCTTTTACATTTAAAATATTCCAGAAAGAGATAGTATTTGGCACAAAACTGATGAGCAGCAATCGATACAGATCATTGGCACAGCATCACTGTCTAAAGGCAACAAGCAAGAGTTTCAGAAATTTTCTTTTCAAACAACATCCTGGAACATAGGTGTTTATTCCTATTACAAAGTTTAACCTACGAAGCTTCATTAATCTGCAGTTGAAACATACGCTCCAGTCTGGTCTGTAGTCTTTCAGCTTTTCACATCCTGGAGAAAACTTTTATAGCATGTTCTTTTGTATGGATTTATTAATAGATTGTTTACCTGTTTAGTTTTTTTTTATTTTTATTTTTCTGAATTCACCACAGCATTGAGGAATGATGAAAAGTCACAAAGTAATTCTGAAAAATGCATATAGAAATACAAGTATTTTTTAAAGTACTCTTTTGGGGTTTTATTTTTCTTGATTTCTCACTCATGCACCGGGACAGTGTGTTAACAGTTGTACCTTTGGTGCTCTGCCTTATTCCCCTCAATTTTCACAAAAGCGTCTCTACGCCTTGCATTCCATTAGAAAATGAGCCCTTTATTCTTGTGTGTGGTGCTGTGTTGTTTTACCACCCACGTGGACCGTAAGAGTCAGAATCCTAAACATAACAATTGGCATTACTTTTAATGACAATAGTTATCCTGCTATAACTACTGACATATGAAAGAGTTGTCATTTTGCAACATTTTTAGAGGTACCTCACTTTCTCACATAGCAGGCAAGCGATATAGTGCATAGTCCTTTGCTATAGAGCTGTGTTAGATAGTTTACAAAAATACCTAGGTAAAAAGCGCTTACCTTCCTATCTTTAACCTTCGTCTCCTTTTCTGCTGCCACATTATTAGGGATGAAAAATAAATGATCTGTCCCAGGTAATTCAGAGAAATTCACATAAGCTGATTCCAAGTTACTTAAAATTTTTAGCCTTTCCCCGCTTTTCCAGTGCCATTTTATTAAGAATAAAAAAAATTAGTGACTTGACCTTTTCTCAAAGTCATGAATGTAAAAAGGCATGTGTACAAATGAAGAGCAGAAGTTTCCAAATCAGAGAAATGTATAATATTAGTAATAATCTATCGCTTTTGGAGCCAAAGCTTTTATGCTGCATGCCCTCTTCATTTCTCCATGTGATTAGATTCTCTCATTAGAACGAAAACCATTTATCAACCTCAATGTACAGATAATGCGATGATTGATGGCTTTGCAACCAGCTGTATAATATGCAAATATGTGACTTTTTAATATTTTACAAAACATGGCATGCATACATGGTTGTTTTAATCCCTTTAACACTCACATTATAAGCATGCCGTGTAACATTTTCACAGTAGGGCCACTGCACCCTCTCTTCTCAAAACAGACGTGATTTCAATAATAATTCAGCATAAACATGTTTGGTTTTTTTTCTGTTGGCATTTTCATACCACATTTGGGTAGCATTCTATAAATGTAATTATTTTGTCTCTGGCACAGATGTAAAACATCATCTTTACTATGAGTATGTTCATTAACATGTTCCATGTTATTAAGACCGCACATATTTACTTTTACTAAAGACTAGAAAAATCCTGCCACCAGCTAGGGAAGACATTATATTTCCTTCTCACCTTACTTTTGCTGCTGGTTTTTAGCACCTATAGTAATGTGATAAACAGATGCAAGGGCTGTATGGAGAAAGCAAAGTCTGCGACCCCCCCCATTATAGATAATGCATGCTTCACTCTGAAGAAGAGGAGGATGACTTTATAGAGCCCGGCACTTAAGACCCTTGATTATTTTCATCTGGATCAGGAACTGGTGAGAACACAAGAAAGTGGAGAAGTTGAAAAGCTCTCTTTCATTTTTGTCACATCTTTGAGTTCCAATGGAGGAGTCCCAGAGATAAATGATCTAGTCATGAGGAAGCGTTTCCTATGGCAGCCAAAACCATGTGCTATAGTCTAGCAGGCCTTCAGTTTTGGGGAAAGAAGTCAGGATATTCATCTTGGTTTCCTCCCATTTTACCCACATGGTGTGTTCAAGACACTTCAAGAGCAAAATTAAGAAGAAGCAAATCAGCACTGTAGCCTGGATGTAAACATAGCTGTTGCTGAATTACCCGCTTCTCCTCCTTCTATTTTTTGTTGAAACTCAGCAGTATGTGAGGTGCTCAGTTTCAAGACTGAAGTTTCAAAAAACTGATTTTGTTCTGTGGAAATAATAGGAGTGGTATAGATTGATCTTACTGAGGTTTACCGCAAATGTCCTTCTGAGCCTTCAAGATTGTCTATGTATTTTTGAGGTTTTTAGACTTCCCTTTCCTCCAAGGACTTCTTTATGACTTCTAGCTTTCTGTCTAAAAGGGAAAGATTAGTCTCTCTTACAAGATGGTGAGCATTGCTTTTTAAACAGTTGGACACTCTGCCATTGACTGACACCATAAATTTCACCGTGACATTTCCTACCGCATCCATTTCTTGCGGTGGGTACAGACTTGGAGTTACAAGGGAGCAGGGGATTGGTGGGGGCCCCATGTGACAGAGCACTCTCAGTGCTGCAGCATTGATTACTTGAAATTATATTTTGACACAAATATATCCCCAAAGGTATATGTTGTACAAGAACACCTTCAAATTCTTTCAACTCAGTATGAATATGACTTTCAAAACTGTCAGAATCTTGTCACCCTCCTCCCAGATCTTCTGCACATACTCCATCTTCTTGATTTTCATCATAAACTAAAAGTAACTACTACTCTGACCAAACTAAAAAGAGAAGGTAAAATATGCAGAAATGTGTGTAAAATCAGACTTTTATAGAGATGATTTTATTCTATAAGCTTTAGGTCATGAAACTGAAAAATATTTAAGTATTATGAATTAAACAAACATTTTCTTTACTAATATTAGTGTGATAAAGAGTCTTCCCTATTTAATGCAAGGTAAATAGAATCATAGAATC
>VXAK01016199.1:5861-23881 GCA_013399435.1 Arenaria interpres
GAAGTTCCTCCTCATGGTGAGATGGAACTTCCCATGTTCAAGTTTGTGCCCATTTCCTCTTCTCCTCTCACTGGGCACCACTGAAAAAAAGACTGGCCCCAACTTCTTGGCACCCACCCTTTAAGGATTTCTAGGTGTTGATCAGATCCCCCCTCAGTCTTCTCTTCTCCAGACTAAAAAGACCCAAGTCCCTCAGCCTTTCCTCAGCAGAGAGATCCTCCAGGCCCCTCATCATCTTTGAGCCCTCTGCTGTCCCCTCTCCAGCAGTTCCCTGGCCTTCTGGAACTGGGGAGCCCTGAACTGGTCCCAGTGCTCCAGATGGGGCCTCCCCAGGGCAGAGCAGAGGGGCAGGATGACCTCCCTCCACCTGCTGGTCACACTCTTCCTGATGCCCCCCAGGATGCCATTGGCCTTCTTGGCCACAAGGGCCCATTGCTGGCTCATGGGCAACTTCAACCAGACTTTGGACATTGGCATCAAAATTCTGCGGATTTACAAACGAAAGACTCACGTAATAACACAGATTATGTTCACCTCCTCCACAGAAAAAACCCTAACGCTTAGAAAACTTCAAACGCTCAGAAAAACTAGAGTATATGGCCTTCTTTGTTTTCTACACAACTGATTAGCTCACAGTAACCAACCAAAATCTGCTTTCACATAGATTAATACAAATACAGATTAGCGCTGTTAAAGTTTGTCTGATTTCGGGGGGGTTTTGTGTTGTTGTCTTGGGTTTTTTTTAATCTATTTGAATATAATGCACAGCCTTTAAGCTCTGCGTAGATTTTGATAGATTAGAAGTTTCTAGGCTGAGCCCGAACGTTGGTCTCCGTGTCGTATCAAGTGTTTCTGCACCTTTTACAGGGCAAGCACAGGGGACAAAAAAATAATCAGATTCTGAAAGAGAAGTAGTGCAGTCCCTGAGTCTGTCACTACGTACAGAGGCAGCGATTCGAAAGACTCAACACCTCCCAGATCATTCTGCTTTTGAGCTCTTCACTTAAATTCGAAACAGAGAAAAAAAGGTAAGAAGCAGCTACAAACCAGTGTTACTGCAACTGCTCAAAGAAACCGCAGAAATTGCTTTTCTTTCATCTCTTTTCTACTCTTGGGGTGGAAAATGTGGAATACAAGGGATAGCTACAGCTCCCGCTAACAGACCCGAAGGGATTAATTATACAAAATACTTCAGTACCCCCCAAAATATTAGTATGTTTGCTATACAGACATCTGAGCGCTCTTTTAACTGCAAAGACGAGATTGCTCGAAGACCTAGAGAAGGAATCAAATCCTGAGCCCTGAATCCTTCTGCTCCCAAATTCAGACACCTTTCTGTTTTCCTGCTTAGGCATAGCTGAAAAAAAGATAAGTCCCTCCTGCTCCCCTACCACAAAAAAAACCCACCACACTACAGGCATTTTCTTCCCTGTCTGGATTATCAAAGTTTCAAAGAGATTAACTCCAGTCGATTTATTGGCTGCTTTTATATGGAGAAAGAGAAAAAACATCATCTAGTATAAAAAGGTTTATAAACAACCCTAAGATAGCTTCAGTAAACAGCATTAAATTCTCTGTTATGATGAGGTATTGAAATGCAAAACATTCAGTATTTACAACCCACATTCCCTCGCTATAGAGACACGCTATTTCAACACTGCTACTGCTCCAGACACAGTCCCATCACGGCTCCTGTCATCTCCAGGAGCACTGAAGGGAGGCGAGGAACCCAAAAAGTAGAGTTTTGAAGTTCTCTACTCAAAAATGCATAAATGCTACTGGCTGTCTTACCATTGAGCCTGAACTAGAAGGTCCCACCTCTCTGATTCCTTGCTGTCTAGGAGGGTCATACAATGACTCTTCAGAAGGAGCCACATGGAGAAGACAAAGGGCACTGGGAGAGGTTTCACCTCCATTTAAGAGAAATTTCATAGAACCACAGAATAGTTTGGGTTGGAAGGGACCTTAAAGATCATTTAGTTCCAACCCACCTGCCCTGGGTGGGGACACCTCCCACTACACCAGGTTGCTCAAAGCCCCATCCAGCCTGGCCTTGAACCCCTCCAGGGATGTTCTCCATTTTTTACATGGAGGAAAATCAGTCACTGGAACAACCTCCCCAGGGACGTTGTAGAGTCCCCACTGCTGGAGGTCTTCAAGATGAGACGGGACAGGGTGCCACTTAATTTTACCTGGGCTCCCTTTTCCACAAAAGGTTGTGTCTTTTGAGGTCCCTTCCAACCTGGGTGGTTCTGTGGATCTATGAACTCATTGACTGCATTGAACTTGCATTTTATCAATTTAGAGAGCAGAGCCAAACAGATCTGCTCCCCAGTGTTCTGCCTGGACATATTTCCAGATACAGACTTACACACATCGAGTGCTGGGTCCAGTTTTGGGCCCCTCATGACAGGAAAGACATTGAGGGGCTGGAGCGGGTCCAGAGAAGGGCAACAGAGGGGTCTGGAGCACAAGTCTGGTGAGGAGCGGCTGAGGGAGCTGGGGGTGTTGAGCCTGGAGAAAAGGAGGCTGAGGGGAGACCTTCTGGCTCTCTCCAACTCCCAGAAAGGAGGGTGTAGCCGGGGGGGAGGTCGGTCTCTTCTCCCAAGGAACAGGCCATGGGACAAGAGGAAACTGCCTAAAGTTTTGCTAGGGGAGGTTTAGGATGGGTGTCAGGAAAAATTTCTTCCCTGAAAGGGTTGTTGAGGCTGCCCAGGGCAGTGGTGGAGTCACCATCCCTGGAGGCATTTAAAAGCCGGGCAGACATGATGCTGAAGGACATGAGTTAGTGGTGGTTTTGTCAGTGTTGGGTTGATCATTGGACCTTGAAGGTCCCTTCCAGCCTTGGCCATTCCATGATTCTAAGAAGCACAGGTCACCTCAGCAACTTTCACTGCAGAATTCGGCTGGGAAGGAGGGGGAGAAGAGATCATTCCAGCCACCAAACTATTTCCTCTAACCCAGCATCAGGAAGGACAAGTTACAAGTGTTACCCCCCCTACACCAAAGTGCAAAGCGGCACTACGTGCACGAGGGTGGTGAAACACCAAAGGGACCCACCAAACCCAACTGCTACATCTAACTGCGTTTCCTCACCTCAGTAGAAAACATCTGGTCCTGCTCAAGCAATAGTTGCAGCCCAGAACGAAGCTGTGGCAGAGTTTGAAATTCTTACTGGTTTGGCACCCCAGGGGACATATCCCGGAGGCAAATCTGCTTTTAAAGAGCACCTATGGGTTCTGGTATTGCTGGTATAGTGAATTAATTCACCACCCTACAGCAACGCCACAGGAGCTGGTGAAATAAATGTATTAAAATTCAAATTGTTGCGACTCATTAAAATAATAATAAAAAAAACCCCAAACCTTGTGATGGTCCTCTCTTTAATGTTTCTTCACTTTCTTGTAATTCAGATGGAACTGAATCCTGGAAGTGATACCAAATGGCTTGGTTTCCCCCCACTATATAAATTTAATATTGTAGCAAATCTCATACAGAAAATGTGAATATTTCATGTCTCACACACAACCATGTGGACTAACAGTGTTGAGAAGAACAGGGGAAAAATAAGAAAATAAAGAAGATATTCAAAAGCAGGACCTACTTCTAATCAGGTGTTCCTACGCAGCTCTACTTACTTGTCCTCTTAGATCATACAGAGATTGTTAGAAACAATCACACAAAAATCAATCAACACGAAAGAAAAACTTCATAAACAACCAGCACATTAAAATAATATGTAAAGCCGCTGCCATCTACGCCCTTTTCCATGGGTGGCAACACAGCTGAAAGTCAGCAAAGTACATTTAGAGCTAAGACAGGCTGACACCAGGCCGGGCAGACACCAACAGCGTGAAAACCAAGACACCGTAACGCTGCCTATTTTTGCTTTTCTGATTTTATTTTTTTTTTTTTTTAAATCCACAACCCGTTCTAGCCTCTCTCCTCTGTCTCTGCCTGGTTTTGGGACGGACGGCCATTGATTTTTAGATCAAACATTAACAGAAATTCAGCAGCCTAACATACGGTGATGTTTCCAGATGGAAATTCACAATCAAGTGAAGAGATACTCCAATTTTACTACACTGCTGAAAGCCTAAAAAATGTTTGGGTCAATTTATTTTCATTTTTAACAAAATTCAGGCCCTCATCTTTGTCAAATTCTGAATTAAAACCAAAGTACTTCCGCCTTTTATACCCTTAGAAAATAATTTTAAGTGATTTCTCAAATTTCCAGCCTTTCCAAGTATTGCCAGGAACGTCCCACAAAATATACAAATTAATTTATTCTTATATTCAAACACCTTTAAAAGCACTTTTGATCCGAGATCATCTTACAGTATCATACCCTCAGGAAAAACTGGCTTGTTTGGGGTTTTTTTTTTTGCCTCCTCTCTTTCTTTCTCCCCTCCAAACACGCATAAAGAATACAGCAGAGCAAAAAAAAAACACAACTTATTTATGCTCAGTATTGTATGTATTTAAACACGGTCGCAAGTGCCAAAATTTTCTTCACTAACACTGGCTCGCATCTGGCACCCAAGCTAGAAATAACTATCCTTAGTGGCTTTACCACCGTAAATCTTCGGAAGCCTTCTGCATGGCTGAGCTCTTCTCATAAAATTAGACACCAACGCGTTTTGTCTTTCTCATTAAAAGGATGCTCGGAGAAAGCGCAGGAGGATAGAGACGTGTGTGAACAACCTTCTCGGAGCCACTGGAGATCCTCAGAGGCACGAAGACAGGAATACTTAAAATAACTCAAAAGAACAAAGAACATCTCCAGACATTAAGAACAACTTTAAAAAAAAATCTAAGAATAGAATCTGCACGCTTACAATAGCACACAGGAAAAAAAAAAAGAAAAGATTCCAATATATTATTTTTTTTTTAGTTACTTTTACTCTCTTTCCTCAAGTACGAATTGGAAATGTAGCGTTTATTTCAGAAACAAACACAGCCAAACTCTTACAAACATTAATTCAATAAAAAGCCTCTTAACGTATTCCTACTATGCATTTTGGAAAAATGTTATTAAAATTTTAAAACCTACTATAAAAAACAAACAGAAAAGCGCTACTTAGAGCTATTATAAACCACATTTGTTTACTGCAAATACTCGACTGCAATAACTTTGGCTTGATTAGGTTTCGCCCCGTTTTTACAGCCCATTTTTAAAAATACGAATGCAGAACACCTTGCTTGTTTGTTTTCATACTGCTGTAAGCGATGAAGAAGATTGAAACAGCTCATTGACTGTATTAAGACCAAAAAAAAAACCACCAAACAAAAAAAAACAGATGCATACTCAGCAGAAAACTAAAAATCATCAACCATAATACGAGATAACAGGTAAGATGAAAGTCCAGGAATGGGGATGGTGTAACACGGTGCTAAGTTCTCTACACTCAGATAACCACGCTGTGACGGTCCCTATCTGGGGAAAAAAATATTTAAAAAACCAATAAATCTCTCTTTTTACCTCTGCCCCCCCTACGAAGGGCATTTATATGAAGTATGAGCTGATAATATCATTTCCCTCATTTGTCAGGACAAGGTTCCTACTCTCTAGCACTGAAAAAGCACAAGGTTTCCAAGGTCCCCTGACTTGACCCAAATGCAGAAACTCAAATATTAAAAGGAAATTCACACAATGCACCGTCAGGAACCTGACCGAACGGGTCTGTAACGTAAATTCTATACATTTCTTAAGAGGTTCTTCAGTAGCCTTTATATAAGGTTCAACCAGCCTTTATGAGACACAAAATACACCCAGGTTCCAATTATAACTTTTAGTAAAAAGACCAAAACCACTTCAGACACAGCAACAACTACAGAATCATAGAATAGAATCATAGACTGGTTCGGGTTGGAAGGGACCTTGAAGATCACCAAGTTCCAACCCCCTCTGCCCTGGGCAGGGACACCTCCCACCAGACCAGGTAGCTCAAAGCCCCATCCAACCTGACCTTGAACCCCTCCAGGGATGGGGCAAGATCAGATTCTCCGAGTTCTATCAGCTCCTATGGAAAGTGGGATCTTTTTTACTACTCTTTAGAAACACCAACCTGCGACACTGTTTGCCTTAGGGACCGTGAATAAGGTTTTTTCTTTCTGATTCCCTCCAGTTTCTGTGGCACAAACATCGGCGCTGCCAAGAACGAGCGTTCCCGACACGCTGACGGCTATTTTCAGCGTGACAAAAATTGGACTTGTTTTGACACACGGTCAAAAACACTGCAGGGAAGCCAGTTCTGGTGGTGTCATACCATCTCCTGGTATTCACCACACCCTCCTCGCGGAGGCAAGAGAGGAGAATCTGTGCCCGCGAGTCAGATAATATAATGGACCACGAACCGGACTAACACATGAGCAGCTTCACCCACTGATGCACATCTCCCTGCTCACCCATGAATGCCTAAAATAACTCCCAGGCCGACACGGAAGGGAAGGAAAAAATAAAGTCTTCGGCCACGAAGCCAGATGAAAAGGGTGGAGTGCCCTCCAAAACAGGCTCGATGTCCCAAAGCCACAGAGGGTCTGGTTTCCAAAAGCCTCGGTGTAGGTCCCGCTGAAAGCGCTGTCTGCGAAAGACGCTGTTGGCAAAAGATGCAAAACCTGCAAAATAAACCTCTTCCCACCAAACGTGACGAAACAAATACAAGAAAACACCATAGGAAATTAAGCCAGGCTGCACTAATTGCGTCTGGAATGATAAGAATGCTCTTCCTCCTCTTCCTCTTCCCGATACAGCTTATCACGACTTTTTGGGTACGTCCTGAACATCTTCAATTCCCTTTATATCCAGGGTTTTTGGGAAGTGAGAGCTGGGATTAGAAATACTTAGAGCCTCAAAGGGAAAGCCTCTCTCACAGAATCAGGCTCGGGTTTGGTCACGTGGGTCAACAGAAGAGCTTGTTGTTCCTTTAAAATTATCCCGTACCGTATATTCTAATATACACACCTCGCTTGGTCGATTGTCAGCTACGCCTTGCAACTGTCACCATAAAAAACGGTGACAAAGGCAACTTTACAGGACTCCCATCACGACTGCTGGTTTTCTAGAGCTCTGCCAAGAAACGCTGCGGTGAAAAATGATAGCTCCAGGAAAGGCCATACTCGGATAAAACTCAGAAAAAATAAATATATATATAAATAAACCAACCCCACAACTTTCTGCGAGCGAAAGAATTCATTCTTAAAAAGGGGGCACCGAGTCAAAGCTGAAAATACAACCTTTGGCAAAGAACATGCCTGTTGTACTCGATACCGGAATCATCTTTTTACTGTCTTCCAAGATCAACGCATACTAAAGGCCCAGCAAATCTAACAAGCCTGAATTCTCCTGAAAGCTTCTAAGGAAACACAAGCCCCTAAAAAAAATAAATAAATAATAATCAGACTTTGAGAGCTTGTGTTGGAATTGCTTTAATAAGCAAAAGCTCATTCAGATGCAAACCTTAAAGCTGAAGCGGAGGGAAAAAAAAAATAAATATCATTTTCCTCCTGATGTGAGAAACGGATTGTTGGTTTGTGGGTTTTAGTTTTATGCTGTAACTTCTGCTGCAAAAATAAAACACCCTAAAGAATCACCAAAAACAAACCTTCAGCAGTTAACCAAAAACTGCAAAGCTACTTAGAAATATTGAAAAAGGAGATCCATTACTTTTTATGTCAGGGACTGAAAGAAAAAGGAAGGAGTGTGGTCCATTTCTCAATTTCCCTGTGCCAAGATGGGCCTGAATCATTACTCTGTGACTATGTTTATACTGAAACATATTTTTTTTTTCTCAAAACTTGGACTTCCACACCCAGTAGGCAACTTTTTTTTTTTTAAAGTACATTCCAAGCTTCCCTCAAACAGTTCCAGTCAAAACATCACTAGATTTTAATTCCGTCAAGAATGCGAGCATCTCGTTAAAGAGCTGCCTAATTATAAGTAATTTGCCCACACCACGGATTCTGGGGCACCTTTATATGCAATATTATTCAGAAGCAACAGCACCAACTTCTCTCAACCTTTCTGAAATTTCGGCATATTTAGTGTTATAGCAGAGAATTAACAGAGCTTGAAAAAAATAAACAGGAACTCACAATACTCACTAGTGGGGAGAAAGCTCAACGCAAGAGGAAAGAAATGTCATCAAATCCTAAGAAAACTGGAAGCTTTAAAGAAAAATAACAAGCCTGTAGATCTACTACTTGCACAAGGAAAGCTTTTTTTCAAGTGTGAGTGAAACCCAGGCTAAAATAATACCGTGCATACGGTTTCCATGAGTTTTTCTAATCCTTCTGCTGTTCTCCACTCCGCTGGATTGCAGAATTCACATCCTGCAAGCACAGAAAAATCACTCTGCTCCTACTTAAACAAAGCCACGAACGCAGAGGCAAACATCGCGGCTGCCGAAGGGAGCGAACGACCTTGGAGGAAAAAAGGAAAGGTGGCAAGGAAGGACAAATATCTGAGAAATAAAAGAAAAAAAAAGATTACCTCCTTATGAAAACCTCCCAGCGATTGCTGGGAGGAATTTCTGAACAGGGTTTTTTTTTTTTTAAAAAAAGAAAGGCCTTATCAGATACCCACTAGCCAGAGGCAAACACGCTCTGGAGCCCAAGACAGGGTTCAAGAACATCCAAACAAATTGCATGCCCTGCAGCAGGAAGGCCAGGAAGGTAAACTCCTCCCTAACGCTTCGCCTCAGGACAGGAAAAGTAAAGCTTTCTCCTAATTTTTCAGAATCTCTTATGGCATCCTAATATATATGGCTGCATACATATAAAAATACGTATTATTTCAATTTTCTTTTCCTGTTACTTATCCTCCTGCAGCGCTACCCGTACTGTGACGAGACTCTTCCCCTCACACAGTATCTGTTAAGTGATCTGCCTTGTAGCTGCTACATTAGATTTGCTGTATTTAAACTTGGAACTGCAGTTAGTTTCTACTTCAGCAGCTTGACTCGCAGCCAAAGCTGCCGTAAACCTTGTCACGAACCTCCCAGCATCAGCAGCGAGATTACAGCAGCGGAGTCAAATTCCACCGGAGAGTACAAAGGATATTCCTAATAAAGTTGCGCGTAACCTTTTGCTAAGCGGAGCATAATTCCAAACATAAAATGACATGTTAAAACTAGCAGCAACTAGCTATCTACAGATACACATTCATTCATATTTTTGCCTTTTTTTTTATTTTAAAGTAGCTGTACTGTTCACTCAGGCTTGTTATGACAGGAATGAAACATCAAGTTAGAGACGAAGAAGTTCTCTGTCCTCGTACTGACACATAAACCCAAATTCCCAGTGAATTCCCTCTTCCCTCACCCATATACTCCATGTCCAACCTGTCACTCCTCAGCGGAGAAGAAAGTGAGAGCCCAGCTGAAAGGAGAACAGCATCCAAGGTCAGAAAGGCCTCATATTGTTGAGGAAGACCCACAAGAAGATCTCCCCCTCTTTAGAAAATAAACACAGAGGTTTAAGAAACCCAGCAGGAATAAGCGCTGCAGCTGAACGTTAAATACAAAAGCATCTCAGAAATAGAGGTGATGCCCAAGAACTAATTCAAATTCTCAGCACTGAGTAAAGAAAGGACTAGGGGAGAGACGAAGTATCTGGAAAGAAAAGCAAAATATCAGTTGACAAACTGGAAGGAGGGAACAACCTTCAGAGGGCAGAGCTTTGCATGAGAGCATGGGGATAAAAACCAGCACAAAAAGGCAAGGCAGAAGGACAAAGGTGGATGAGATGGAGGTGGAGTCAGAGGAGAATGTGGCTTTACACAATCACAGAATGATCTGGGGTTGGAAGGGACCTCTGGAGATCATCCAGTCCAACTCCCTGCCAGAGCAGGTCCACCCAGAGCAGGTCCCACAGGAACGTGTCCAGGTGGGGTTTGAATGTCTCCAGAGAAGGAGACTCCACCACCTCTCTGGGCAGCCTCTGCCAGGGCTCTGCCACCCTCACAGGAAAGAAGTTCCTCCTCATGTTTAAGTGGAACTTCTTATGTTCAAGTTTATGCCCGTTCCCTCTTGTCCTGTCCCTGGGCACCACTGAAAAAAGACTGGCCCCATCCTCCTGACACCCACCCTTTAAGGATTTATAGGTGTTGATCAGATCCCCCCTCAGCCTTCTCTTCTCCAGACTAAAAAGACCCAAGTCCCTCAGCCTTTCCTCAGCAGAGAGATGCTCCAGGCCCCTCATCACCTTTGCAGCCCTCTGCTGTCCCCTCTCCAGCAGTTCCCTGTCCTTCTTGAAACTGGGGAGCCCAGAACTGGTCCCAGTGCTCCAGATGGGGCCTCCCCAGGGCAGAGGCGGAAGATGACCTCCCTCCACCTGCTGGTCACACTCTTCCTGATGCACCTTTACCAAAAAAAAAGTTGAATGAATTTATAGGATACTGTGATATATGCTACACTGAACAATGAGAAGATACTTTAAATAAGAAAAAGCAAGAAAGGACAAACCACAAGGAGAGAAGAGGGAAAGAAAGAGAAGGAGATACCTCTACATACATTTGCATCCGTATCAGGAACACACAAAGATTTTGAGCCCACCACTTTGGCAATTCCTTTTACACTATGAATTTAGTTGAAAGTGATGGAAAACTCAATTCAGAAGCCAACAAACGAAAGGACTGCATAGCTATTCCATCTCAGCCAGAAATCACACGATCTTTACATCTATTTACATCACACTCTACAGTCAACTGGCTTAAAATGATGAAGCAACATAGGATCAACACATCCAGACAGCAGAAAATTAGCTGGGACTTAAATCAGGTGGCTTTTCCAGCTCTGTAACTCACAAAGCACCAGCTGTGCCTTTCACAGGAGCATTAGGCTGTGGTTATCCAGCAACTTGAATCCCACGTGAACCTGGGCTGCTACTGCATAGTCCTGCTTTTCCTCTCCTTTCTCAGGTACTCACTCCTCATACCTCTCACACCAGCAGTGGCACTTGGGCAGCCGTGTGGATCATGGAATAGGTTTGTCCAAAAATCATCCTTTGTTGGGAGAAGGGTCGTAGAATCATAGAATTGACCAGGTTGGAAGGGACCTTTCAGATCAATGAGTCCAACCATCAACCCAACACTGACCACTAGCCCATGTCCCTCAGCACCACGTCTGCCCGGCTTTGAAATCCCTCCAGGGATGAAGACTCCACCACCGCCCTGGGCAGCCCATTCCAAGGCTTAATGACCCTTTCAGTGTAAACATTTTTCCTAATATCCAATCTGAACCTCCCCTGGTGCAACTTGAGGCCATTTCCTCTTGTCCCATGGCCTGTTCCTTGGGAGAAGAGACCGACCCCCCCTGGCTACACCCTCCTTTCAGGGAGTTGGAGAGAGCCAGAAGGTCTCCCCTCAGCCTCCTTTTCTCCAGGCTCAACACCCCCAGCTCCCTCAGCCGCTCCTCACCAGACTTGTGCTCCAGACCCCTCACCAGCTCCGTTGCCCTTCTCTGGACACGCTCCAGCCCATCAAGGTCCTTCCTGCCACAAGGGGCCCAAAACTGGACCCAGCCCTCAAGCTGGGGCCTCCCCAGTGCCCAGTCCAGGGGGACGGTCACTGCCGCAGTCCTGCTGGCCACACTGTTCCTGATACAGCCCAGGATGCTGGTGGCCTTCTTGGCCACCTGGGCACACTGCTGGCTCATGTTCAGCCCCTGTGGACCAACACCCTCAGGTCCTTTTCCACCAGGCAGCTCCAGCCACCCTTCCCCAGGCCTGTAGCGCTTCAGGGAAGGCTGGATTTCAAGCAGGTAGATTCCCCAATCCACAGGGCTCACCCATCCTTGGGCTCCTACAGGGAGATGGTGGAAATGGTTGGCAACGGAGGTGGCCCTTCAGCAGCAGTCCAGGCTTCAGAACAGAATAAAACAGCCACGTAACCACAACCTCGTTCTTGCTGGCAGAGCATGAAAGCAAAGAAACTTTTAAGAAGACATTTTTGAATACATTATCAAAAACTCTAAAGGCATACAAAGTTCTTTCGGAAAGCAGGCCTTGCGATAAGGTTCAAGGTAAAGGAACTATCACCTAAAAAGTTTTAAAAGTCTATAGCATACAACTGCATTACAGAAATACCAAGCTGAATTAAAATGTGGATCGTAGAGAGATCTTTACAACTTTGGAACCACCTTCACACACACAAAAGGAAAGCATGCCCATGTCCTAGCAAATTATGGGCAATTTAAGACTACTACTTGTGATTTATTTACTACCACCAATCAAATAAGGCAATCTTTAAAACCAAATATATGAAAATTGCCAACACCTCTGATAAATTCAGCCATTCATAACCCAGCTGGCTCCCGGGGAAAAAAAAAATAAAAATGAATTTGCTGCCTAAAAGCAGCCAGGTGTGGATGGAGAGAAGTCTTCTAGCCATAGAGAAACCCTGAAGGATTTCTGGTTGGCAGCAACAAAGCCTCCATTTACCTTTCGGGGGGAGGAAAAAAAAACCCTCTTTCTCCATCACAGTGGCAGAAAGACAATCTTTTTATAGGAATGCCAGCACAGATCTACCACATGAAAGGATATCGTAGCTTTAGTGAGCTACAAAAGATAAACATATGTCATGCCTAAAACCCAGCCAGTGATCCTAAAAGCATCCTGAATCACTTGTTCCACAAATTCCCCAGTCACCAAGTATGAAGAAATGTAACACGAAGAGCCAAATAGAGATTATACACACAGAAAGAAATGTATTTTTAAACCTATTTGCTAACACATTTCAAAACACATTTTTTATTATAGTGTTGTCAAGTCATGAAAAGATACTTCAGCTTTACTGCTACCAAGCTCCCACAGAGAAGAAAAACACGACACAGGCTGTAAGGCTGCAATGGGTATTTGATGATCATTTTATTTTAAGAGATATTCAAATTTTACGTTGTGTCAAAAGTCATCCAACTCCCAGGAAACCTTTCCACTCAGCTATGGGCACATAGTTCTGTCAAGTCCCGGGAGCACAAGCAAAACATGCTGCCCTTTATTCCCAGCCTCCAGGACCTCAATCTACATCCTCACACACAAAACGCTCTATATTATCACTCAAAAATAAAACATGTTTTAGATTGAATTAATCATGGTGGGTTTGTTTATGTACAGCCTTCAAGGAGATGAAGTATCTGCAGAGGGGCTGGAAAAAAAGGTGGTTACACCGATACACCTCAACCCTGACCAAGAAGGATCCCGTTTGGAATAAAGAGTAGCTCAGTCCTCGTCCTTTCCAAATGACATAGTTTAAGCCTTCGAACTACAAACATTTAAAGCAGCGCTCAGTTTTGCATAAAGATATCAAAAGCTATTGGAATGGCAAGCATGCTTATGATCTGGTGGGCTGCCAAAACTCATCTGCTGGTGTGCTAGACAATAGCTGTATTCTGCTCGAGTGCATAAGAGAACTTTCTGATCTTTTCCTTGCATCCCTTCGTTTTAGTTTTATCCAAAACTGAACCGAAATGATAATAAAAAAAAGCAATTAAGAGCTTTACATCCTATACAAATACTATGGTTTTTTAAGTATTGCCTATGTGATTTGAATGCTTGCATTTATATGCTAACAAATACTGTCATTATTTGTAATCATTTCACATTTTACAATATGCCTTCTTAATCACTCACTTGCAAACCATGCATTCAGAGTTTCTTGTTGCTACTGCAACAGTTAAGTTTGTAGAATTCAAAGCAGCATAAAACAAAAGCCCAAAATTGTACCCTTGCAGTGCCTGAAAGCTCCAACAGCGCTACGAAAGGCCCCGAAGTCTCGATAAACAAACAGCATTCAGTTAAAATTTAATACTTTCGGATAACAGCAGGGTGCTTTCTATAAAAATAATTCTTCGTTCCAGAGACAAAAAAAGATCCTGTGTGTGGTTCCAGCCAGCACTGCTTTCTGGAACACTCCGGAATCACGGTGGCTGCATATCCTGAATACAGTCATAAACACACAACTAATGGGGATGACGAGGTTGTCACCCAACTTCTCACACCAGTGTCACACACTGACCACGCACCATCGAAACTACCCAAAGCCCAGCTCCTCTCTTCACAGCTAAACGCAATTAGAAGGCCTCTGCATCTCAATCCGAGATGTTCTTTCCTTCTTCTCCAGCAAACGTTTTTAAGCAAAAATTCTCTCCTCCTCTCTTATTATCTGATATTTGAACAAATCGTTGGCACGACGGAGCTGTCATATCCTATCACATCATTCCACGTTTAAAGAATGTTTAATCCGTAAATCCAACGCGGTGATTCTGCGAGCGCAGATTGCTTGCAACCAGAACACTGAACAGAGACCGTGTACGTACAGTGACCACGTTAGTGAATTAAATACATTAACATAGTTCCTTAATCCATCACATTAATATTTACAAATTAAATTAACTGCAGAAATTCAATTACATTGAAGAAAAATATTCTAAGCCGGCGTTTTCACATGTTTTCCTGTTTTTGTATCCACAGGCTAATAGCGCTTATGACATCTTTCAGCAGAACACAGAGGGAAGTAATTACAAGCTCCTGAAAAATAGGAAATGCTAACAAAACCTGGGCTAGGGCAGCTGTACCTGGTCAAGATGTTCTAAAAATAAGCTTCTATCCAGGGGGAAAAGATTCCTTGGATCAGTCTGTTACTTATTACTCAGCATTTGCCAGTTAAACACTGCACAGCCGCTAATTTCAATCTAAGGAAATGAATGCTGTGATCTTTCCCAGACAAAAAAGTGTTTCAACACCCACGGAAGAAAAACAGGGGAGAGAAGGCTCGAGCCTCGACATCCTGATTTATGAAGACAGCGAGACAAAACAGTACGTCATCCCTCAAAGTTGCCACATTTGCATTTTATATACAAATATAAAGCAATAAATCTCATTTAAATAATTAACAAGTGGACTATAAAAAAGAGCTGGACAGCAGTGAACTCGCTGCTGAATATTTTACAGAAGGAACCATCCTAGAAATTGATCCTCTCCAAATGGAATGATTAATCCTCCATGTAATGCCAGGTATCCACTACCACCATATTTTGTTAAAAGCAAACTTTTAACTCCAAGGAAAGCAACCACGGTAAGCAAAACGAATAATAAAACCCCCACAATTGATGTCATGTAGATTTTCCCTGTTGATCTTAACCTGTGCAGAATTTTAAACTACAAACGCAAATACCTTCTTACAAGTTTCTGGTTAAAATTACAATCTATTTAAAAGTGCTGTTCAAAGCTATCTCTATGAGACATAAATCAGCAGTGGTTTTAAAATATTTTAATAATTTTAGCAGCCTCTTATAACCGGTAAATCAAAGCCTCAGTCTATTACATGGAGAATTATTGCTGAAAAGACCAATGCTTTTTGTATGTTGTTTGTGACTTTTTTTTTTTAACGTTTCCCCCATTGAAGAGAAGAAAAAATGGTTTGCATTGTGTTAGCTCCAGTTATAATTTCCAGCTGTGTCAAAACTTTAACAGCCTAAAAGCAGGAAATCCAAAGAGGAAATTCCATCGTCAGTTCCTGAAGTTTTGTAACTCAAATGTTCTTCCAAAAACTGGATCTTAAAGGAATTTTGGTAGCGTTTTCTGTAACCTTACCTGATATCTTCGAGTAGCTCACATTCTGCCTGATGCTTGGCCTGAAGTTTTGTCATCTGCTCAACCTGAATGTTTTTTAGCTCTTGTGTAACTTTCACCTACAAAAAAGAGACAACAAAACCACAGACCACATATATTTTCTGTAGAGTTTAAATCAAATTTCAACAAGAAAAAAAACCCCAACAATTCACGTCCTTCATCTGTCTCGAAGTTGCACATCGCAGTGGAAAATTCGAACCCAGAGCTAAGGGGGCAGTTTAACCCTACGCAACATTCGTAAAGGCTGATTTCAGTAAGTGCTGACACCCCAAGCAGGCTTACACTGCACGCGACAAAAATCCCATGCTTATGCCCAACCATTAACAAAAGTGCCATTTTATTTCAAAACCTGGGAGGGTTTTGCGTGCAACAAGAGTTTTGCCTACCAAAAAAGAAAAAGCAGGCCAGAGGGGGCAAAAAAAAATAAAAATCTAACTTATAGGGTATACATTTAACACTTCAGTGCAAGCCACACACTTAAACTGTCCTACAATTGTTATCACTTAAAGATAGCTTCAACATCAGGTTGGTTTTGATTGTGCCTCAGGTCAAAAGAGCCCTTTATAAAAAGGCTTCAGAAGGTCGGCCTCGCTTTTTTAATAGTGGTCTAATTTTCCTTTGAGCCTTGTGATCATGAAGCTAAAAATTCAAATACTTTGGGAAGCTCCCCGCTAACTGGCAGGTAGCACCACTGGCACAGGTACCAGGAATGATTTGATTTTGGAAGGAGATGTCGGGGTTGTTTTGTTCTTGTTTTTATAAAACAAGAGGTCTTGGCATTTAAGCCCTCTAGTGATCGCAGGGAATCCACGTATCGGCCTTAAAAACGATCACCAGCATATCCGAAGACATTATGCATTCATGAGGCCAGAAATGCCAAACAGTTACTGTAATGGGGGAAGAGAGATGAAAAATTCAGAGAGGAAGAAGACACAGATCTCCCTCTTCTTCGCTAAGCCAGGCAAAAAAAGCCAAAATAAATCTAGACCTCATCAGCCAGCACAAGCCTCCTCGATTTTAACACTGAAAACAATTCCCCAGCAACAAGCACCCTTTAAATCACAACATTATATAAAGACAAGTTTTTCATATGATTAAAAAAAAATAATAAATCACATGTACGTCCCTGACTTTAAGCAGAAAAAGTGTCTATTTTTAATATGAACTTTCAGGGGTTTTGTTTCTATTGGTGTATGAAAGAAAAAAAACAACCCTACTTAAAATAAACAAACCCACACAAGATGACCCAATGCAATGGAAATAATCTCAAACGAAACAATATAGGCAAAGAATGACAAACACGTAATAGAAATAAGTCGCCAAACGCAAACTAAAATAGAAATAAGAATTGTTTAACAAAAGCAGGGTCCTGCCACAAAACAAGAGGTGGAGAGGCAGGAACCAGCCAAGGAGAGATCTCCACTGCAGCTGCCTGCCAGGGCTACCGGGGAGCTGGGGGGGGTGACAAGGGATTTGTGTTTATGCTCCCCGTCTCAGTCTTCCTCCCCTCCCAGTCTCTCCCAGTCAAACCCCTGCCGTCTCCTCTCCCTCCCTGAGAAATCTCCACATCGCGTAGGAAACCTGGAGCATCTCCGGCCATCAGCCTGTAAAGGATGACAGCCCAAACCGCCTCATCGGGCAGCAGCGATAAGAACACACAACACGTAGAGATCTCAAAACCACAAAAGTCCCTTCCAAGGCACCTGTAAAGGAGAAGACCCTCCATCCCCAGCCCCTCTTCGCCGTCTCCACCTCCCTCCTTTCATCCCCCCCCGCACCGACCGTGGCACCCAACCCTCAAAATAATTAACCAATAAATCTCCACATATCAGTACTCACGCGTAGCTCGAGACCCCACTACAGCTCAAGTCTCCCTGATAAGGACCTGCCTACCCAGGCACACTAGGAACAGCCTTTTTTTTCACCAAATCTACATTCCTTCTTACGTCTCTTCCCACACCAGCTCCCCAGTATTCCCATAGACCCCAGCAAAGCCACCCCAGTATTCCCATGGACCTCACAGACACACACACACACAAAAAAGCCCCCCCTTCCCCTGCTGCATTTGCAGATTGTTCCCATCACACAGATGTTGCACATTTTTGGCTGCCCCTCTTCGCCCGCCCCCCCCGAGACACGCCGGGATAGCCTGCATCCTTCCATCAACTCCAGACATGACCTTCTCCTCCAACACAACCAACCCATCGCCGTTGGCGTCAACCCACCGTGGTACCCGAATGCAGCTGAACACACACACACACACATACCCCCCCAAAAAAATACACCCCACAAACCCATAGAGTCTCAACACCCCCAGGCAGCCAAGCCCTCTGCAGTCATTGACCCCCCCCACCGCCTTCTAGCCCTTCCCAACCATTGCTCTCCTTCATCTG
>VXAK01016200.1:3215-18887 GCA_013399435.1 Arenaria interpres
GTAGGATTTTATCTCAATTTTCTGGTTTTTTTTACAGTTTCCATAGGTGATCTAGCAGAACAGAGATCAGCTATTGTGTGAGATCAACTATCTTATCTCAATCAACCCTCAGTAACAATGCAATATGCAAAGCAGGAAAATCTTACAAGGCCCCTTTTGTTAGTTAAGTTGTGAAAGGAACCACCAGCAAATCACTTGATGGGAACCTATTCTACTGTTCTGAATTCTGAATAATTTTTTTTTAATTACAGGTACCCATATCATATTTTGTTAAAAACTAAAGAACAAGAAACAAATATTTTTCTCGAAGTTTATAAGAAGAAAACGTTTACATTTTCATTTATTAAATGCTTTCCCGTATTTTTTTTTGTTATAAGCAGAAAAAAAATCACTAAGTTTATACCTTAATTGTATGAGAATCACTTGCTTGTCCAAGAATTTCAAGAAGGACAGGATCAGAAACAAAGAAGAATCTGGGAAACAGTAGTCTTTTCTTCTCTAGGTATCTTTAAAATGGAACAAGATTTTTATTAGACTATTTCAGTTCTTCAATTTCTTCTACATAAGAGGGAAAGTAAGACTGAAATTCTATAATACCTCATATAAACTATTTACAAAATAATAATGCATTAAAAATCAAACAATTCATACCCTGTAAGTGATTTCTGACATACTTCCAACTGTTCATGTAAATGAGGGAGAAGTTGCTCCATAGTCTCATCCCCAACACAGCAGCTAATTACATTTGGGTTTTCATGAGCTCGTTGCATTACTCTTATCCATGATTTGTCAATATTCTGAAAACGTTTTGCTTCCTATATATAGCAGAAAACATAATTTCCAATAGATTATGCTGTGAAAGTACTTATTACACAGATAGCTTTTAATACACAATAATATGCAAGCATTGTAAAGTTCACCTGGGGTAACTGCTTTGCAATATCTCCCCCTACAAAAACAGCTTCAAGATAAATCCAGAGATTCTGCACAACCAGCCATTCTTCAATTATGTCTGTAGAGCTGCTTAGTTTATAAATCCAGCTCTGAATGTCCTTTTTAAATGGCGCATTGTATCTAGAAAAGAATGAGAAGCAGAAATTACTTAATTTTAAATAAAACTATTATAAAATAAATACTTACAATGGTGAAAAACATCGTAAACTTGCTTCATTTTGAGCAAGAAGCTCATACAAAATTTCTACCAGCTTGATTACATTCAAATATATTGAGACAATAGTTTGCTACTAAGAAATGAAAATCCTCACGAGGATTTTTTTCATTCCACACTGTAATATTCTTTTTCATTAAAAAATAATATTCCATTAAAATTTACTGCTGATTTAGCCTAATAATAAGACAGTTGCTATCTCACTCTGCTTCTGAAAATACCACCCACAATCAATGCAAAAGTACCTATTGGTCAGTAAAGAGCCAAGAATCATTAAACTGTCCTCCATCAATGTTATAATTTCTGATGATTCAGTTCCCTTTAACAGTAACTCTCCTCTCCCTTTGAATGATGAAAAGCTCAGAACTTGGCTTCCCCAAGTGTCTGCTACTTGATATAGTTTGGCTTCTATATCTTTTTCCTTTGTAGCAGATATGCATATATCCTGCAAAGACAGACCCATATCTTAGAATCTTAATCCTTCAGAAATGAAATCTTTCCTAATATTACACATTTAGTAATAGAATATTTAAAAACAATATATAAAATTCTATAAAATAATACAGAAATGTGTCACAAAAATGCAGATACCACACTACTGATTTTACTCACTCAAATTACATGTATGGATAAGTGAAAAATGCACACTTGGAAATGCATGGATATACCATTTCTGTGGCTTCACATTTTGTTATTTCTGCGTAACAAGATTTCTGAACCACCATTCCTACAAGGTTTAGGGTAGTGAGGTAGACTCATCACCAGACGAGTCCCAATCTTATCGCATTTCAATTTACAAAATCAGAAAATCTAAGAATAGTATAGGTTGGAAAGTTCATCAAGTCCAACATTCCATTCAAATCACAGCTTAATTCAAAATGAAACAATCACCTTGGAATGCTTTCATACAAAACAAGTATGAATATAAAAATAGCTTTTGAACACAAATCTACCCTATAAAACTTGCAAACTCCATTGAGAGTTTTTTCAGGTTATGCGGGGGACCTTTAGAAATTGTATGGTTCAATAGTATGGCAAGCATTTAATTAATAGTACATATTAATAAGCATGGAGCCTTCGTCTAAAGTTTCTGGTTCATTTACAAATCTTTAAAGCAACCACAGACTTAAAAATTTAAGTGGCCATGATCATTTGAAGTTTTGCTTGGGCTTTTTTTCCTGTTTAAAAAGGGCTAAGAAAATCACAGAAAATAGGGCCAGGAAGAATGTGAAGAAGTTATCTGGAAATAAGTGTCCAAAGATTCCAGCTGCTTTGTCTGTCTTTGTTCATCTGGATAAGAACTTCTAAATAAAATATAAATTATTTTAAACTAGTGTCACCTGATTGAGAGTCAAGAGCTTTAATGAAGTAAAAAAAAATTTTTTTAAGTGATCATTTTTTAAGTAATCATATTATTTTTGCTGACAATATAAAATGAACAAGGAGGGGGAAAAAATGTATGTACCTACCTCAATATCATCTTTATGTTTAAGAATTGGTGCTTCCATGATGTTTCGAAGGCAAAAGGAATCAGATTCTATATCAAATTGATGTCCTGTTGTTTCAGCAATGCGATCCCAGTGTCTTTGCTTCACTGCTTTGTCACTCATCATTTCCAACAAAGAACAAGACTCACTAAAATCATCAATTTGATTCTTGAGATCGAAAAACGCTTGCCAGTGTTGGAGTCCTTTAGGTAGTCTACGGCACCTGCAGTGAAGTTAAATTGATTCAATAGTAAATGCCTCTTTTGTCAAAATAGGAATTATTTAAACTTTTTAAAAACAGACAAGGAAATACAAAGTAGCTTGTACTGAGGTCAACATTTTCTATGTAACAATTCCAATTTCTGTCAATTAGTCTCCCTTTTTAGTAAAAACTAATGCAAATGCCCTACTAACAAATCATAATATTTAACAGTTTTAACCACTGTTACGTTTTTTGCAAATAAACAGAAATACTGCAGTTTGGATTAAGACAGCTTATCTGCTGCTTATTCATCACAAACTCTTTATTGGCAAGCAAAAAAAACCCAACAGAATTAGTTAAATTTCACACATGTAATCCTTGTACAAACATAATGGGGAGGAACTCTTTATAAGGGAGTGTGGCAATAGGATGAGGGGTAATGGTTTTAAACTGAAAGCGGGTAGATTTAGATTAGATACTAGGAAGAAATTCTTTACTATGAGGCTGGTGAGGCCCTGGGACAGGTCGCCCAGAGAAGCTGCAAATGCTCCATCCTTGCCAGTGCTCAAGACCAGGCTGGATGGGGCTTTGGGTAACCTGGTCTAGTGGAAGGTATCCCTGCCCATGGCAGGGTAGTTGGAACTAGCCAATCTTTAAAGTCCCTCCCAACCCAACCCATTCTATGATTCTGGAATATTTATTTCAATTTACAATACTAGTAATACAAATGGCACACATTTACATACTGCTTTGGAGACAGACATGAAATTAAAAAGATATCACCACTTTCTCCTCTACTTTTGGTTAGTGGTCCTGAAATTATTCACTAAGAAAATGAAAATTAAGTATTTCTAATGGAGAAAACCCCAGCAAAACAGTTAAATGAGTATTCACCTCTTTGACAACACTTTTACAGAGCCTACACACTAAGAATCAAGCAGTTGACTCCCCACAGGAACGTAAATGATAAACTAAATTCTTAGTAGGAAAAGTTATATAGCCTGGATCACATTTCCCTTGATTTCTCATCCTTTGTCACTTTCTCTCCTACTGATACAATCTCCTATTTTCTGTAATCAGGTGTAATGAGCTCTGTTGGTGCTGTGTAGTTGCTCGTACCTTTAGGTTGACTAGCTCCCTGGTTGCTGTCAAACAGAATTTTTAATAACTGCCTGCCTTTCCCTAAGGTGAAAAAGTATTTTTTGTTTGGTTTTGGACTACTGTTAAGTTTTGACATTAATAACACTCATAAGCATTTAAGGTTAATTTGTGAGAAATTTGCCATGTTGAAAGTTGAAACTAGTCAATAGCTTTTAAAAAAAAAAAAAGTATTCAAGAATGCTGAAAAAGAGGAGCACAGACACAGTCTGACAGTGACATCACAGAGCACTTTTTTCCTTAGAAAACCAGCAAAATATCTGAATATTTTATAAATTTCTCTGTTTGCAGACAGTGTTTTCATTCATTGGTTAAGAGTTAATGTCAGGTTCAGTGGTTTGGGACACAGGTATCACATACAGCAAAACCACAAATTTTGAACTACATGCTGCAGTTTTCAGAGCTGAGAGCTCTGTTACCCTTGTTGAGTCTTATGAACCCAGAGATACCATTTCACACAAAGACAAGATACTACTGACTAGGTGTCTGTAAACATCTTGCTGCTTTGAGAGACACTTAATCCCTTAAATTCTATCAGCATATGTAACCTCAAATTTGGGAAAGAAAAACACCCTTCAACACAAGTTTCCTTGAAATGTTACTAGTCTCTGGTTAATGTTTCCCGCTTAGAAATTAAGAAATAATGCCAACCTTCAACTCTGACTGTCAAAAGTGTAATTTCAAAACAATGCAAATTCTTCACTTACCAATTTTATGCCCTATAATGACATATTTCATATATGTTTCCCTTCAGGAAAACATATATTTACTAAACTACTATGACACCCTGGACTAGAAACCAATATACAAAAAGATTCAAGTACAAAATTCTGCATTCTGTAGCACAGACCCTTTTCACCTAGTTTAGGAAGGTTATGCTACTATTTTTGGGTTACTTGAACCCACCAGTGATAGGCCATGGAAAACCACCAAAGTAATGCCAAGATGCAAGATAAACTGACAAAATGGAGAATAGAGGGAAATGATGGGTAAATAGGTGGGATGAGTACTTAACAGCCTAAGAAACAATTATTTATACTGAAGGTTTTTTACTTCACTGCAGATACCAAATTAATTGCCCTCTTATGCACTTCTACTTGAAAATGTCAATTTCAGAGAGTAATATAATTTAGCTCTTGCCGAGCTCTGTATTTCAGCAATTAGACTTTAACATTATCTAAGATTGATTTAAAGCTGTTTTAATAGGCCTGCACTGCTTTATAACTGTAGTATAGAAATACTGTAAAATATCAAGTACTGGCACAAGTACAAATGTACATCAGTTAGTCATGCCTTTATTTTGGAAATTAATAATTAAAGATTCTGGAATATTGTTCTAATAGGAGGACTAGGGGTGCTAAGAAAGTGCCAAGATACCAACCAATCAAGTTGTTTTAGCATGGAACTTGCCAAGTTTACAAAAGGACTCTGTTCGGTAGCAGGAGAGTTGGGGACTGCACTCAATGATGCACTTACTCTGTTGTAAAATAATCCTTGTCCTAGTCTTTTATATTATACTTCTTCCCAAAATAAACATGCACTTTTGAAAATATTAAAAACAGAATTAAATGAAAACATTAGAAAATACTTCTGAAGCAAACTAACTAATCTTATCTTCTCAACAGAGTCAAAAGCATTTTAAGCTTTCAGCCTTACAGGAATATTTATAACTTACAAACCTGTACTATTTAAGACATTCAGCATTGTTAATGTACTTGAAAAGGCAGAAATGTTTAAAATAAAGTATGAAGTATTCTAAAAGACTCAGAAATGTTATTCTTGTGTTCAGGACTTAAAATCAAGAGGCTAATCCTCCTAGTTGAAGAACTCAACTGCTACAAATAAACTTTCAGCTCTCCTAACCTCTTGGATGGTTTAGCTAAGGAGATTGACTCTTCAACTGATGATATGCCCTTTGATTATCAAAACTACATGTAAAAGGCTGGCTAACTAAAAGTATAGTGTTATTCTACACTTTGAAGAACTTTATTACTTTATGATAAACCTTATTCATGGGGGTTTTGTATTTAAATATATGAAATTGCTTTACTGAATTCACCTAAATCTTAATGCATTTAACATCAGTTATAATTCATATTATGAATATACCTGTTTCGAAAATCCTGAAGTTCAGCATTAATTTTTTCAATATCTACATCTGTCCAAAGTATCTCATAATAACCATTGATACTGTTTATTACAGTATCATATAATCCATACAATTTCTGAAGCAAGCCTAATTCCTTCCTGGGGGAAAAAAAAAAAAAAAAATCACACCAATAATTTCAATCAGCTATTGGGATATCTCACAATACATAAATAAATGGTACATGAAATATTACTGCGAAAAAAAAATTGACGTAGATTAATTCAATTATATTTCCTAATGTAAGAACGAATATTATTTTGTAAAAAAAATCTACAAAAAAAGAACACACAGTCGGTGCTGAGGACCTAATAACCACACTAAACATATCTGGGGGGAAGATTTGCTTTGGTCTAGTTCTATAAAACTTCCATTCATCCAAAAGGAATCCAGCTTATGTACCACGAGCTGGCTCTGCAGTGCAAAGCAGACCATGGCAAGTGAGGCCAATTACTCAATTGTTTTTGGAAGCACCATCTGAATCTGAACTAAAATGCTGATATCTAAAAACAGATCCTCAATCAGTGTGAATCATCTTCAAACCATTGAAATTGCTGGTGCAGAAACTTTAAGAATCTCATTTGTACAGCTGCTCAAAAAACTTAAGACTTTCATAAAATTTTTAATTATATTTTTCATCTATGAAGATACACTGAACTTTCCTTACCCCTTGTTTGTTCGGTCATCGTATCATATCTTAATGCATAACGTTACATTTACTCATCTAATACATAATCCTATGTTTACTCATCTACTTTATATATAAACATATATCTTTTTTTTCTCAGCCATGGTATTCTGCTCCTTTATAAATTAGTATTTACATGTAATAACGTGATCTGGTATACCTCTGTTATCATAATAAACAGTTATTTTTATTGGCAAATTCATTAGACCTCCAAAATATTAATTGATTTTTTGGTTTTATTTAACTTAAACGCAATGGAAACCTTCAACATTGTAATATCTCCCTCTTTGGTGTACCCGAAGCCTTTCTACTTAATAAGCACTTACGACAGCTGTATTCCCACAGTTACCTGACTTTATGCAAAACTTGATAATCTGTGACAGGCAATCCAAACAACTGTTCACCAGATGAATATGTGATAAACTTTCTCCACAGGTCATCAAAGTTAGCCTGGTAAAATTAGGATTAATACAGACAAAATGAAAATACGTTTATAATATATGTTTTAATTTAAAATTGTTTAATAATCAATCATTAAACCACCCTGAACTTGCCTTAAAATAATTTTATTAGAAGCATATTTAAATGTCTGAAAATATTTTTAATGAAAATTTTTTAACAGTTCTCATGTAATACTGAAATCCATATATTGAATTTAAATAGTGAAAATTCATTTAAGAAGCATTTTATAAAAATGGGATGTGAAATAAATTCCATACCACTGGGAAAAAAAAAATCAAAAAAAGAAAGTATTTGTATCAGAAGGCAAAATATACGGCCTGAAAAAAACCACAGAAGAGTGCCAAAGCATACAATTACTATCGAAGTACAACTGCTCTCCAAAAGATATGATCACCATAGAAAAATGTAAGGAATGATTTTGACAGTTACTATCCATAAGTACAAATCATTCTCTTGCCAAAATAATAAATACAGCAAATTCAACCAAAATCACTAAATTTTCAGTACATATTCAATGCATCAGGAGGTTTAAGACCAGGTTATTCAAAACCCCATCCAACCTGGCCTTGAACACCTCCAGGGATGGGGCGTCCACAACTTCCCTGGGCAGCCTGTTCTAGGGCCTCACCACCCACACAGTAAAGAAATTCTTCCTTATATCTAATCTAAATCTCCCCTCTTTCAGTTTAAAACTGTTACCCCTCATCCTATCACTATACCCCCACCTAAAGAGTCCCTCCCCATCTCTCCTGCAGGCCCCCTTTAGGTACTGGAAGGCTGCTATACGGTCTCCCCGAAGCCTTCTTTTCTCCAGGTTGAACAACCCCAACTCTCTCAGCCTGTTCTTGCAGAAGAGCTGTTCCAGCCCCCCTATCATCTTCGTGGCCCTCTGCTGGACTGGTTCCAACAGGTCCATGCCCTTCTCATGTCGTGTGCTCCAGAGGTGGATGCAATACTTCAGGTGGGGTCTCACAGAACAGAGTAGAGGGGCAGAATCACCTCTTTCCACCTGCTAGCCACGCTTCTTTTGATGCAGACAAGGATGCGGCTGGCTTTCTGGGCTGCAACAGCACATTGCCAGATCATGTTGAGCTTCACATCCACCAACACCCTCAAGTCCTCCTCAGGGCTACTCTCCGGTCATTCTCCACAAAACCTGTATTCGTGNCGGTCATTCTCCACAAAACCTGTATTCGTGCTTGAGATTGCCGTGACCCAGGTGCAGGACCTTGCACTCAGCCTGGTTGACCTTCATAAGGTTTGTACAGGCCCACCTCTCAAGCCTGGGAAGGTCCCTCTGAATGGCATCCCTTCCTTCCAGCGTGTCAACCGCCCCACTCAGCTTGGTGTCATTCTCAAATTTGCTGAGGGTGCACTCAATCCTACTGTCCAAGTCTATGACAAAGATGTTAAACAGCATGGGTTCCAGTACTGACCCCTGAGGAACACCACTCATCACTGACTTCCACTTGAGCATTGAGCTGTTGACCGCAACCCTTTGAGTGTGGTCATCCAGCCAGTTCCTGATCCACTGAGTGGTCCATCCATCAAATCCATGCCTTTCCAATTTTGAGACCAGGATGTCGTGTGGCACAGTGTCAAGCACTTTGCATAAGTCCAGGTAGATGACATCTATTGCGCTCCCTTTATCTACAAATGCAGTGGCAACATCATAAAAGGCCACCAAATTTTTCAGGCATGACTTGCCCTTGGTGAAGCCATGTTGGTTGTCACCAATCACCTGCTTATTTTCCATGTGCCTTAGTAGAGATTCTAGGAGGATCTGCTCCATGATCTTGCCGGGCACAGAGGTGAGACTGACAAGCCTGTAGTTCCCCAGGTATTCCTTTTTTCCATTTTGGAAAATGGGGGTTATTAAAAGATTGGTTCATGTGAGCGAAGTGTAACCTGTCTTCTTTTCAGTCATTATCAAGTTGTTGTACTTGACTCTTCCCTCTTCTACTGCTTTTATTACTTCAAGCTGACAATTTCTTCTCACAAAACGTGAAGTGTGAAGCAAGGTTACACATCAACAAATTAATCAATCCTTCCACATTAAGGAAAACATTGCCTGACAGATATAGTATAGTTAACACAATAAAACACAGAATATCCACAAAGACACCTTTACTGAAGATTTTAAGTGTGTCTTTTTCCATACTTGTTTTGATAAGCAATAGCAGATCATATTTTAATTATTTGGAAACTCAACAGTTTATTTTCTTACCTGAAAGATCTGTAGCCTATTACTGGCTTCCTGAGGTGCAATACTTGGAATCATAGGTCCTTCCTTTCAAGCAAGCAGTTAACATAAATTATATATTAATTCTCAGAGTGACTGAATTCCACTGTATATTTACAGGTCATCACAAAATGCATATTTTTTTGGTAGTTAAAATCCAATCAAGTCATGTATCTTGGTAGTGCAATACTTACAATGGTAAATCTAAGAAAAGATAACTTTTATGAAATCAAAAATTCTTTAGGTTAATTAAAATGCACAGGACAAGCCTTTCATTTTTCTTATTTTGCTCTTTTGCTGAAAAAAAAAATACCCAGTGAGTGGCACAAGATAGTCTTTTTTAATGTGATTACATGAGCAAAGATGCCACAACATGTGAAATAATTTCTAAATTAATGTCTAAATTAAGATTTCATGGCAAATTGTACCACCAGGGATTATTTTCTTTCCTTACAGAGCTGTGTGTGCTGCTATTTCTTCATACTGAAAAGTTTGACCTGCGATGATGACTGCTCAGCAACCATGGCATCAAACAGTCAGTAGTTCAGCAGAACAAAATTCTGGCACCCAACGGTTGCAAACCGAAAATACTGAAAAACAAGTCTTACAGATAACTACTAAATTCATTTACCGTTTCATATGATATTTCAAAGTTTGCCACATCCTCCTGAAAAACTGCAACTGATTCCAGCAAATTACTCTTAAATTTGGGCTGAACTCGAACCAACTCATCTTGAACTTTGTTCTGGCATACAGAAGGTGAAAATCAAAGTTATTTCTTTAAAAAATCAGGAACACATATTTAAGTTATAGATAAATGAAAATTATTAATAAAAATATTAAAATTATGAACAAAAATTAATTATTTGAAGCTAAATACATTTTCTTCCTTTTATGGTGCTCTATGTTCAAATGTTTGAGATTAAAAGTGGAAAGAAAAAAAAACAACCAACCAACCCACCCCCATAACGAAATCTTCCCTCCACCTTTAAGTGAACATGTTCCATTACAAGTGGGTGGGGGAACAAAGGGACACAGAAAAGGGGGTGGGAGACGGAAGAAAAAGATCCTATTCTCTTCCTTCCTTCCTTTCCTCCCTCCCTCATTCCAAAAAAGCTCTCAAAACCCAAAGTGTTAGGGTCCTCTTCCTCATCGACGGGCTCAGCCTTCTTTTTAACATCTTTCTTATTCTTTGTTCAAAAGCTTGAGAAAGAAGAACCAAGAGCTGCATGAAATGCAAACGTAAAATATATGCTTGAAGCTCTTGATTTCTTTCCAGAGTTATTAATTTGTGGGACATGATCTAATTTAATTGTTCCAACCATATATCTACAAATTTCCATTTAACCTTATACTCTTCAGGAAAATATTCCATAAACATTGACCTTTTGAGGGATATAAGGCTGACCTAAGCAAAAAGGTAAATGTGCCATCAACAGTTAGGGGTAAGGGCACTGGACAAGCATGTACTTCTTAAAAACAGGTAATCTACGGGTAGTAATCTTCCTTTTCAGACATGAATGACACAAAAAATGGAAATGGAGGAGGTCAGAAAGAGCAAAGAAAAACATAATAAATTTCTTATTTTCTTGCAGATTTTAAGCATATATATATATATTTATAAACTACAATTATATTTAAATATTAAAGAGCTCTATAAAAATAAAATTAGGAAATTAACATACTAATCAAAGGTATAGACACTTGTGTGCAACTGAAGCCAAGAGTGAGGAGACAGTGCAGTGACGAGTGGTCCCACACTGTCATTTATACTCTGAAAAAAGCACATGAAGACAAATGGAAAATGACATTGTTTTATATACTTACAGCTTTGGTCTGCAATTTATTAAAAGAATATCTCAGTGTATCAACTCCTTCTGATTCCTCTTTTGTAACCTCAATTTCAAATGTATTTAAAATGGCATAGGCTTCCTAGATGAAAAAATGAACCATAGGAATTATGCTTTTTCAGTTCATTTGCAGGAACATAGATCAAATTTGTAAGAAACATTTCAAACAAAATCTTTTCATGTAATTTAGGCATAAAATATTGATTTGTTTTTCTGAAATAAAGATGATGAATGAAGAACCAGGGCAACAGAACCAACAGCAAAAAATATTTCTTTAAAGATGTCTTAGTTTAAATACTAGAAAAATATATTAAAACACAATCAATTTAACATTAAAAATATAAAAAAATTTATCATCTCAATGGCATTTTTATTCTACGTCCACCTGAACGTAGATTTTGATGAATTTTTCTTAACTCTGAACAATTATGATCATTAAACTACACATTTTTAAATGTTTTGCCATATCATCTATAAAATATTTATTACTATGTTTGCCAAACTATCAGATCTCTCCATATATATCTGTTAAAGAATTAACCTTTCTTATCGCTTGTTCTCATTTGTAATTCGTTTGCATTATTGCTTTATTAGCCTCCTTCTACACATACGGCATTATTTAAAAATCAGACCATTTTCCTATTTTCACAGAAAAATATATAAAGTTTAGTGTAGTTTCCCAACAGATAGGCAAAAGGTTTGCTAATGAAGAAAAACAACAGTGTGCGTTACATTAGCTGCTCCTTTGACCTACGACTTTTGTATTCTGTGCAATTTGTGACAATTGATAAACACAGTTGTTCATTCCACGCAGATATCCACATTTATAATTATCTCTTCTTCAGCACTGAAGTTGAAAGGGACCTCTGGAGATTGCCTAGTCCAACCTTCCCTGCTCAGAGGAGGGTCACCTAAATCAGGTTTTCCAGGACCACGTCCAGTCAGGTTTTGACTATCTTCAAGGGTATCTTCAAAGACTCTTCAGGACACTAAACTCATTGTTTGGGCTCTTAGTTTATCTTATGACTCTTACTATGTAATATCATTTTAATAAAGATATCTTACTTCAATAGGTCCCAGAGTCATATCCATTTGTATTCTATTATCACGTATGATAGATAAAGCTTCCATTGCAAATCTGACGTCATCTAAATCACCCAGAGGTCGAGACAATTTCTTAAAATATTCAGTTATGAATGACATCATGTCTGTCATTTTCTTTTCATATTCTTCATTTAAATAACGACAGAGGAGCATCTTCCAGGCTTTCGCTTCACTTGCTAGAGCTATTTTCAGTGGTCCTGATTAAAAAAAAAAATTACATTTTTTTTTCCAATCTACATCTTATTTTTTTTCCTGTAAAAAAAACCCACACCATCACATATGGTTCTTTAACAGCAATCTGGAAAAGCAGAGAGGTAATCCAATTACTGCATTTTAAAAGTTTGAGAACAATTTCAACTATACTTAAATATATTTATGTTGTTTTATTGCATATTATGATATCTGTAAAATAGGTTGTTAAGCTTAATAGAACACATAGAGAAGATGAATAAAGAAGAAAAATGCCTTCTTACGAATGTAGACCCTCAGAGAATACTTTTGATATATATTAACCAAATGTATAAAGATCAGTCTTATTTAAATGTATATACCCATTGAGAAAATATTAATGGAAAGAAAGCTAGGGATCACATGCCACTAAGATCCTGAAATGAACTGTAGTCATCTAAGTGCACAGCTTCTGTCTTCTCTGATGTATAAGGAAGACAAATTGTGCAGAGATGATTCCTCAATCTAGTATTTCAGAAGATGGTAGTTGCTCATTAGAAACATGGCCATACTGATATTTGGAAAGGGATACATTTATCATTTGTCCCTAGATAGCAATCATCATAACATCTGCCACAGAAAGTAAAAATAAAAGAACAGTGATGCTGGTCCAGAGAAGACATGAGCTACCCAATAATCTGTGAGGTGAGAGGGATAAGTGCCACTGAAATCCTTGCTTCTTTGTCATAGTATAAATGGCTTAATTCTTCTTAATTCTTCAACAAGCAGATGTCTGGAAGGAATACATTTTTCCACACCTGACTGTTCTTCAGAGTAACATGATCAATGAGTCCAAAATTGTCAGGGCCATAGAAGGCCAGGTACTGAGGCACGGTGTCGTATAGAACTGAGGGAATTTGTGCTGTGTGAGGGAACACATTACAACAGTAGGTCTTGATGTGATCTTCTCTATCTTTAAAGACACTGGAGGTAGACAGGAAAACACATGATATTTTAAGAGATGTGGATGCTAAACATGGGAATGGCCAAGCAGCCATATCTACTGCTGAAACAAACACTGATAGTGAAAAAGAAGCTAATGCAGCTCTGTGCTAGTCTTGCCCCGTAGCAAAGAAGGTGATTCATGCTTCCCACACCCTCTATAAACACTGGATGACCTGGTGCCAGAGATGAGTGCCAGGGATTATCAAATCAGCAGCAGTACACATTCATTAACTCTTTATTAAGCCTCCATGATAACTTGAACTGCTATAACAGAATTTAATTTCACCACTCCAAAGAGAAAGCAAGGGGATGGCGGGTTTTTTCAACTTGGATTTCTTAGAAGAGTCTCAGGACCACGAGCCTTGGCTGATCAGTCTAGGAGATCCCTTGTATAATTTCTATTCATATTGTAATCATTTATACCAAAGAATAAACCAAACAGCATGACTATACTATTCATTTTCTTACTGTACATACAAAGATAAGAAAATGTCATACCTGTATGCAATTCAATTGGACCAAGAAGAATAATGGGTTTTAAATCTTCCATCTCTCTCTCAAACATAGCATAGTGAAGTATTTCTTCTTTAATTTCAGTCAGGGAAGGACTGCTAGCCAAAAATTCCTGTGGGTAGTTTAAAATGTCAATCAACACATGTCGTTTTCCATTTTTTTAGTAAAGCAAGTGGCAACAGCTATTCAGGAATTACTGACAATGTATACCAATGTTATACCTGTTTTTAGCCTCCTGTAGCCTTGCTAACATAGTAAAATGCATGTGATGTGGTGTTTATGTTTATCAATTTCTCTGTCACTAACTCTCAAGCTTGTTGGGAAATTTCAGCCAAATTTAACAGAGAAATAGATATCCAAGACACATTAAGTGACTACTGGTCTTGTGAAAACAGGTGATGAAACACAGAACAAAAAATACATGCCTGCACTTGAAGAACAATTGCACCATTAGCCCAATTATGTGTGAAACAATCACAATAAAACACATTTTCTAAGTGTGAGCAGAACTCAAGTGTATGGAATTTTTGGGATTCTGAAAAGCTGTATTTCAGAAATGTTACACAAGAGCTGTATTCAATATGCCTACGTTGCAAGGGCAATAAATGCTGAAAGCTGTTTCCCACTTCTATTCTTTAGTCTGAGAGTATCCAGACAAGCAGTGGAAGGGTCAGCATAGTGCTAAAGAAAGAATGTAGAAACTAGGGCACATGTCTATAAAAATTAACTGCATTATTATTGAGGCTTTCTCTGTGGCAGTATTCTTTTCTTTAGTAGTAACTAACTAATAATTAGTAATTAATAATATTTATTTGATTAGACTTAAAATTTTAATTAGAGTAACAGTAAATTCTCAGCTCTGCATATAAAATGGGGGGTTTTAGACCACATAAACTGCACAACTTGCATTTTAACTCTCAAAAGATATCAGTGCTCCTGTAGTAAAACAAGGTGATGTGATATAATGTAGTCTATTATATAGGAAAGATAAGAATAGAAAACTCAATTACGCCAAGGTTAAATAAAGTAGATATAGAAACCAACTTTCTTCTACTGAACCTCTAAATTCAAACTCAAAATTAAAACTCTATTGTATAAGGACAGTGTGAAATATTCTGAAGAAGAAGTCTCAGAGACATCCAACTCCTGAAGACTAACTTTTTCTTGCTGTAGAAGACGCTAGATTTTTCTACCACACTTGAGGATTCAACTTACAGCTTAAAGAACCAAGAATTAATCAGAGGAGTCTTCTTGAAATAGAGAATGTAGAACTCACCTCCTACTATATAGAAATAACTACAGAAAGAGTGGTGAATAAAAATATGTATTCAACTCAAAATAAACACTTTCCACAGAGAAAAGTGCACAATTGTCAGTACTGATTCAGTGGGAATTTCTATGGGTTGTGTTACACGTTAGACACATGTAGTTTCTTGTGGCCTAAAATCCAGAGTTCCACAAAAAAAATTAAAGCAATTA
>VXAK01016201.1:0-19669 GCA_013399435.1 Arenaria interpres
GACCTCATAGCGGCCTTCTAGTATCTAGAGGGAGCCTACAGGAGAGCTGGAGAGGGACTCTTTGTCAGGAAGTGTAGCGAAAGGGCAAGGGGTAATGGTTTTAAATTGGAAGAAGGGAGATTTAGATTAGATACCAGAAAGAAATTCTTTCCTGTGAGGGTGGTGAGACATTGGCACGGGTTGCCCAGAGAAGCTGTGGATGCCCCATCCCTGGAGGTGTTCAAGGCCAGGCTAGATGGGGCTTTGAGCGACCTGCTCTAGTGGGAGGTGTCCCTGCCCATGGCAGGAGGGCTGGAACTTGATGACTTCCAACTCTAACCATTCTATGACTCATTTAAAACTCCTATTTTTCAATTCTAGGGAAGACTAAGTGAGCACATCTTAAATTTGTAAGCACTAGAACCAAGAAATTTGGAATTTGCATATCCCTTTATTTACAAATGTTAAGGTGTCAAAACGCAGCATGGCCACAAAGCTCTGAACACGATGACACACTGCATTCTGTCCTGATACGTCCACGGGAAAGGCCACGTTTTGTGGAAAGACAAGTTCCAAAATTAACTACACCATACAGGGGTGTGAGCTGTGGCAGCAGCCTCCAGCTGCTGGAAAAGAGCTGTGAGCAACGTAGGGACTGCACAGAATGGCCAACCTGAGGGCAGTGAAGCAAAAACGGTTCCTCAACAGTCCCGAGATCAAAGGGATGCCATCTCTCTCTCCTCACAAGCCACTGTCGAGTTCCACACTTGCACGTCCCATTCCCCCAAGGGACCTAAAGGAGTGATAAATGAAGTTCTTCAGCACTCGCAGAAACTATTTCGGAGCCATCTGCACCACAGCTCAGTATTTTACACCAATATCCTTCCTTCGCCATTGACAGTGGCCAGACAACAGGCCCAGTTAAACACCTGACAGAAAAACACCCAAAGGTGGGGATGAAAGCACGGAGGGAAAAGGAGCCCAACACAAGGTCACACACGCTGCTGAGCATTAGCAAGGGTTTCAAAGGGACAGCTGAGAACATTTACACATTTAAACGTATTTCTTGCACAAACATTTTCTTCACGGACACTTTTGTCAAGGCAAAGGTGCTTCCCCACACAGATCAGGCAGCCCACCAGAACATGGCAAGTTCAGCAGCTATCTACTCTCTTCACTGTTCATTTAAAGAGAAAACCCTCAAGACAGCAGCAGCTAGACAAAGCCCAGCTTCCTTCCAAATCCTCCAAATCAGCTTCTGCCCTTGTCACACACCAACCACCATTATTTTTCTCTGAGCAACCTCAGACAAGACCTGGCCCCGCGGCCAGAAGCTCAGTATTTCAGGAGCTGTTTTGCATGCAAGAAATCCAGCAGCAACGGTAGTGCGAGCTCTGTCCCGGGGCTGGACCAGGGCCGCTTCCCATGGCTGTCTGCCATGAGATCCTCCTCTCTCCCGCAGAGACCTTGCAGCTTCAGCACCTGGATGCTGAGGGGGCTTGTTCCCCCCGTGTCAGCCACCTACATTGACAGAAGAAAAGCAGAATGATGTTACGGACAGGCTAACAAAACCACTGAGGTACCTCCCGATGATACGCTTATTTTGATTTATTACACATCCTTACCTTGCCAGACCTGTGTGCGCACTTCCACCTTTGTGCTTCACAGATGAGACAACTTTAGTAAGGTTTCTTTTCCCCCCACTTCCATTATCAGGATTGCTTCCCACCCCAATGTTTTTTCTTTCTTCCTAGTAGCATGAAGCCATCATATCACACACATGTAAGTGCCAAATGCACTCATATAGATTAAGAACACGTGCAGCATTTGTGCAGAGATTTCAGAGTCAGTGGTTGCTCCCTCTCCTCACAAAGGAAACACAAGCCTCCAAAAGAAAAAATACTAAGGCACACAGTTTTCACCTGCATGTTACCTGTACTGCCATGACATGCTTGTGGCTGGCTGTAGCTAACAGCAAGTAAGAGAGGAGAGAGGCTGTGGCCCCTGGTGGTCCCTGCGGCAACTGGGAGACTCGCCGGAGGGACAGGTATGTGATCAAGTCCATGCTGGCAGCACCAGCGTACCTGCAGCACTTACTAAAGCCCATCTATGCAGGACACAAGGTTCTGATAGAGCCGGTGATATTTTGGAGCACAGCCTCTGAAGACCACTCCAGAGCACCTTGTCTCATTCCCTCTCTATTCGCCCCAACTTCTGCTCCCTCTGGAAGGTGCAATCCTTCTGCCCAGCCTCAGCGGGGAAAGAGGGGTGAGCAAGAGAGTGAAAAACCTCAGCTAAACACTGCAGTTTTTGCTTTCAAGAGGATGAAACAAATTCCAACATGTACAGCAGACTCCCTGCAAGATGCTGAGCAACAAGAGGTAACAATACCCCAACAGAAAAAAGCAAAACAACAAACAAAAATCACACAATTTTTTCTATGAGGTTTTTTTTTCTGGACAAAATGACTTAGAGAACTGCACGGCTTTCAATGAGCAAAACTATTAAAACCACACTTAAAAGCCTCAGCATCAAATAATCTAAAATGGTAAGAAGCAATGCTAATTGAAAGTGCAAATAGTGTGGCAGAGTTCAAACTCAGTAACTTGATCCTAAGACTACAAGTCAACCACACAGCCAGGACTCTTTGTAAGCCTCCTTCTCTCTCAGACTCCTAATCTCATGCTTGGAGAGCACTGAGGTATCAAAAGCTACATTAAATAAATTTAGATTGCATGACATGGTTACCAAGTCCATTTTCAGTGATGCACTTGACAGTGCTGCACATACAATCCATTTTTTCCACTCCTTGCCTGAAGGCAGCTACTTTCTCCTTTTTGTTATTCTATCACCTTCCTCAACCACCAATTTCATGAGCTGCCACCACCAAAGCCAAGCACCTCAGCTCAAAAAAACAATTTACCTGCCACAGCCAGCTTCAGTACCTGTAAAGAAAGCTGTGTGCTGCCCTCAGTAAAAAGTCCGTCCTAGCAAGGAGTTCTAATCAAGATTGTGTAAAAGGATTTTCCCACTACACCTCCCAACTAGGTAAGTGTTCACAAAACTACTTATTTGAAAGATACCAGAAGACTAGACAGGAGAAATTAAAGCCACCAGAAGGCTTTGCTGCAGAAATTAAAGCCTACCTTTTACAGGCAGGTGTGATGTCCTTCTCCATAAGGCTAGTGTTCAACTCTGGGGAAACCGGCTTCTGACGCATCAGGCATCAAGGTCCCTGACAGCTGTAAATTGGAAAGGAAAAAAAAAAAAAAATCAAAAACGATATGGTCAATTTCCAAATGTAGAATAAACAGAGAGAACAATCCAAACCCACCTTTTAGGGACATATGTAACACCAAAATGCAACTTAAAACTGTTCTTTAATCAAATCAGACTTTAAAAATGCTTCCTCCCCCTGCCCCAATATGGCCTGCAAAATCTCAACTGGAAAGCAAGGTAGCCAAAGTGACCGCCTCTGGAATTACTTAACTCCCAAAAAACATCTCGATGTCACAGAAGAACTAATCTCTAGGAGGGCTGCAGGATTTCCCCTTCTCTCCCTAAGCCAGGCTCCTACGCTTTCCCCCTCCTTACTTCACTCAGCCCCTCAACATCTAACACAGCCAGAACAGTTCTCCTCAAAACACGTGTCCCTCCTGGTATCGATTCAGCTCTGGTAAATCAGGCTTACTTTCACCCTGATTCAGCCAGCTGAAGTAGCACCAATTCATGTTGTCCATCTTAGCAGTGAGAATCTAGTACTTAGCTAACCTTAGAGAGACTAATAGAGCCCCATGTTTCATCCATGACCCTTCTCTTTTACCTCACCAGAAGGCCTCAGGTCCTTTTACTTAAGACAGTTGAGAAACCAAGGTAAGTTCTGCTGCTGTTAAAGAGTCACTCTGGAAATTTGTGGGTCACACTCTTCAGAAAGTCCTGCACCAAACAAATACAGAGCAGCACAGACCATTTTATTGCTTTGTTACCTGCTGTGAGGCCAGGCTTGGAGTATGGAGGTCAATAGCAGCAAGAGAGGGGACACGGGACTCCGAAACTGGTTTATTTTCCTTTTTCAGAAATCTGGGATGCCACGCTGCAAAACACAACCAATGCATACCATGTTAAGGAAGCAAGAGCTGACTGATCTAACACACACTGCTTCCTGTCACTTATTTAGGATACAGGTTTTATTTAGGGGACATCAAAGATCATACCTTCCACTCCTCTCAGTTCAGGGAGATGATTTAGTTCTGGCAAACGCACTTCTGCCTTGGAGAATTCCCATTTTTTCCTATTTGCCTGAAGGATGTTTTTTTCATTAGTAACCTGTAATCAAGTACCAGCTCATGAAAACATAGAAAAAACAAAGATATTTTCAAGCTTAAAAATGCATCAACACAGCAATGTTCCTCCGTAGTTGAACTTGCGCAAGAATAAAATAAAAGATGCTAACGTGTGTGAAGGAATCCATTCTGCTCAAGTGTCATTTATACATTAAAAACAACAGAACAGCCACAGTGAAAAAAAAAAAAAAAAATCAATAATCTCAGTGAGACTGCTTTCAAGAGAGACAAAATATACCACATGGAGAATGGCTCGGATCAGTTTTCTGCAGGAAGGCAAACATTCCTGCTGGTGTGCAAAGGACATTGCCTAGGTAGCGAGTGCAGTGGAAAGCTTTCCATTTCACTTCTTCTCATTATCTATTTTTAATGCATTTATGATATGACTAAATAAGGCCCTGACCACGTTAAATCCAAATCCTCAATTCTGCTTCAGTAGCGTAGCACACACAGTCTGCTTGTCCTGACCAGGTGAGAGACCACAGATATATTCAGTCTCACAGATACCCTGTGTTGGACTGCTCCTCTCCTATAAAATTGTCCTCTGACATAAAATACGTTTCATATAACTACTAGCAAAGGATAGCAGATGACATACATATAGGGAAAAAGGGGTAAAAAAAATATTTCTAGTTGGGACTTAGGGTGAAGGCTGCAACAGATGGGATTCTTGACAATAAAACACAAATTTGAGTTCAGAATTTAGTTCTGCTTTGCCGGGGGAGAAAGACAGATGACTTACCGATGTCAAGCTTACACTGTAATGGCCCGCTGGAGAACGCTTCCGTTGCTTCAGAAAGGGGTTCAGGTATTTTTTACTCTTCTCATCGACTCTGCAACCAAAAATGCCCCAAACTTTGTATTAACTGGGGCGACGTAATGAATGTAAAAACAACAAATGCAAGACACCTAGAAACGCTGTCACTAAATGCTTAGAAAGAAGGTTCATGGGGAAAATATCCCTTGTGAGTACAGTTAACAGAGAAGTTTGGCCCAGAGGACAAGCCACGATTCAAAGAAAGGCCAGTGACACAGCAACTGGCAAACTGTTGCTGTCCAGTAGCGCTTTGCCAAACGCAGAAACACAGAGAGCCTGTGCCTGTGTGGACACACACAGCTGCTCAAAGTGAAGTTGGGCCTTCATATCCACATAAAATCCTTCCCCCAAGGGCTGTTCCCAGCTGTGTCCTGTCCCAAACCCACACCTCGCCTTCCCACATCATCACCCTGGACCTCTCTCAGAACATTACAGCTCCTCAGCAGCAGGGACAATGGATACAAGCTCTTCTAGCTCTGCTCCCCTACCTGTAATTAAGGTTTCCAGCCACAGGCCCCATCCCAACCGTAGTGGGAGAAAGGTTCTGACTGATGGGAGGGATAACTATGCCTGCATTCTTGGCATAGTCCAAGCTGCTGCTGGAATCTTTTAGGCCGGTGTGAGGGCTTATTTTAAATGGGTTGATTGCACTGTCGTAGACGGAGCTCAGGTTGGAGGATCGGTCTGCTTTCTCTGCATCAGCTTTAGAGTGCTTCGCCTTCAATAGCTTTGCATCTCTGCTCTTCGTGTCGATGCTGAAATCCTGTTTGGGAAGACAAGCATCGTCTTTCTCTTACAGTCACGTTTAAAAAGTAATTCAGAGGAGCACACATGGGTTAAAAAAAGCCAAAGCCTAAACCTAAACCTGCATGATTCTGCAAGAATCTGATAGAGATGGAATTGTTTTTAGTAGAAAACCTCTGTTTTCCATCAAACTGGAAGAGACTTGTCAGGGTTCCAGCACCCCCTGTAAATGAGTTACCTTAGAATAGGATCGGAAATGATGGGAGAAGAACAGCCACATCCTGTGTCACTTCCAAAGAAATGAAATAAGAACTGAGCCCAATGTCACCTCAAAGTCACTCTGAAGCCTCTACTCCTTAGTATTTGATTGAAAGCAAAACATGTAATTTTGGCTACAGGGCTTTAACACAGGTAAACAACAGCATACAAGCACGTTTTTGTGATTCAACACCAGTTATGCTTCCTAAATGACTCTCTCTTCAGCTCCATGTTTGCCAGTAACTGCATCACCACATAGTTTACCTGCAAGTGACTGGCCAAATAGCCATTTGAGCAACCTTGTAAGGGCCAAACGGCTAGAATCAAAGGCACAGAACTTCCACACAGCGGCCTGCAGGCTGTACTGCACTGAGCATCAGAGCTGTGGGAGCACAGGCCTAACGCACTGCCTTGAATTGGGTGACAAGGTCTTCAGCTCTGTTTAGACTCACAGCAGCCTCCAAAGGTGAGCTTCTCTGGCATGTCACACTTTACCTAGCCTTTTTTTTAAAAATGAAATGGACAATCATGCTTATATTTTTGCTATGAACTTAAACTGCTGCACATACTTATATAACATTTTTAAAACATAAAAAAACACCCAACCAGGGGGAAAAAAAAAGATGAACCAACCTGGACACCAAGGATTTTTCTTTCTTCTAAGACATCATCTTTGTCCCTTTTGCTGATTTTTGATTTTTTTAGTAATTGATGGTCTCTGGCATCTTTCTGAATCTTTAATTTAAGTTCATGAGCAAATCTACATTCCATGTAAGGGAAAAAAAACAGAGCTTCTGTTAATCTCAGTATCATCATTTGGTGTTCAGCCCAGTCTCCTATAGCCTTTTAAGTAATCAAGCAAACCATACCTTTTTAATTACTGAGAAGCCTGCCAAATATGATGTAGCCAGTAAAACGAATAAAATCTTACAAGCACACACTTTTCCCATTACAGCCACAAAGGCGTTTGCATCCCAGTCTGGTGCAGATGCAGACAGTGAATACACTGCAAGACTATACTACCCAATACGGTGCGACACAGTGTGCACACTGATGAATTAATGTCATGACAAGGTAATGAGGCAAACACGCCACCGCAATGCATTCCCTTTCAACTGTTCTATTTCCAGGAAGGCTAAAACCAAACAAAACCCAAGACGTACAGTGGCTGTCAGCTCTGCAAACCCAGCACACAATCTTCAAGCACAACTGCTTAACTTCCTTCTAATATTAGTCTGCTTTGAGCATGGAATGAACTGTTTACCTTTCAGCAAATCCATCCTTGTTAAAGAAATCGCACTGCAAGAGTTCAGCACAGGAGGGTCTTTTGTCTGGATCAATCTGCAAACACTTCTGTCAAATCAATGTAAACAATAGAAGGCAAATACATTAGAAATGAAACAAAGGCTTTAACATTTCTGAGTGAAGTCAGGAAAAAAGCTGCACAACTCCCCCTTCTACTGCCTGTTATACTGAGATGGGCCCAAGGGACACTGATACCAAAAAAGTTTAATGTTTGCTGGCTGCTTCCATTCCAATCACTGATGTTCACAAAGACTCACTGCACAGGGAATACCTGTCATACAAACAGATTGCTCCGCTCTCAGTTAGCCTCCCTTGTTTTCACTTAGTTTTGGCTAAGGCTTTAGAATCATTAGGCATTTCAAACACAACTATCTGTTTTTCATGTTGTTTAGTTACCTAACATACTGGTGCTCCAGACTTCTGTGTGAAAGCACAAAAACACTCTCTGGAAGGGTTCTTCAGAATCTATTACAAAGTTGAAGGCTTCTTAACTCCCACATAGTAGATGCATAGCTTCAAGGACAAGGGATGCATTTGGATTTCATCCCATCCAAAGCTATTTGCTGGCAGCGCCTCCACCAGTAGGTTGAGGGGAGGCTGGCAGAAAACACTATATCCACACAGCTCTGCTAGCAATTAAGAAGCAAGGGGCTGTGTATTATCTACAAAGCATCCACTTTGGTAGCAAAGTGGATGAGGGGCAAAGGTTGGGAGATCTTTCAAAGGACCAAATGATGCAGTGAGGTGTACAGGGGATGCTTTCAACACACAAGCCCATCTTCACCTTTCAAATCTCTTTGGAAACCTTAATCAGTGGGGCACTATGAGATACAAATCATCCCTGGAGGATATGCAGTGACCATTTTGGATCTGGAGATGACTGGCTTAGTCTCCCCTGTCACCCAGGATGGTAGCTGTTGTACCCTTGCTTTCCTCACGCAGCTACCAACCAAAGCACTTGCTCATCGCATGAGTAGTTGAAAGAATGCCAGTTTAACAGCCATTTCTGTAGGCTTTATTCAGTTCCTCAAGGCAAAGGACAAGTAAATACAGAAATGCAATCAGTTAATTTCATTACCTTGGCTAACTCTAGCACTGCAGCAGTGAGCTTGGGATATCGTTTGTCCAAAGATTCAGCCTCCTTCACTTCAGGCAATCTCATGCCAGCAAAGAGGGGATTTTTATAGAATAATTCTTGGTGTCTTGGAATTAAATTACCTGGAATCACACAAATAAAACAACCATGTGGAAGAAATACAGAACAGTCCCGTGAAACATTTGAGAGGCTGAAATACTGGGTAACAACTACTGTAAGGGCTACAGTCTGGGTCGTTCTGTTTCTATCTGTGCGCCATGAGTTGATGCTGGACCCACAAGCTCCTAGCTCTCCCTTTGTAAAAGGCACTAAGAGCACACACTCTCAGAAACAGTTCAGTACACACCACAACCTTTCTCCACACACCCTAGACATACACGCACACACATCAACCCCCGTCAAAATGTACTTGACACCTTCATTACTAAGCAGGCACCAGGAGCCTGACAGGCTGTTCTTACCTAAGCACTTGGTGATATGGTAGAGCTGATCAATGTCGGAATCTCCAGGGAAGAGGGGCTCTCCTGTAAGCATTTCTGTTATCAGAGCACCAATAGCCCACACATCCACAGCCCTGGAAAAAAACCCAACACCCTAGCTCAGCACAGCTTCATTTGTCTCTGATCTAAAGACTGAGCCAGGCCAGCGTACAGCAGGTCTTCAGCAGGTTACGAGCCCTGAGGGCAGCTTTGCCCACTGAAACAGCAAGATGCTCTTTTCCAAGCTTACAAGTGCTCTGATGAATGGCAAGAATTCAGCTCTTGAAGCAGCCAAATGCTAGCAGAAGCCTGACAGAGGTAAAATGAGGTTCCAAACCCTAGTGCTTTAAAAATACCAATGCAACATAACACATTAGTATAATCTTGGACTTTAGAGAGCACAAAGGTAAGCAGCTCCTCTTTCTGTAGGCATCCGCTCTTCAGGCACATTTACTGAAAATTAAGTTTAATTTAACGTTTAAGGAACGTACCTAAGCCTGCACAATTGTACTAGCAGACCTGTGAATAACACAGTTTAAATTCTGAGCTGGTTTTGCAGCATGGGGGATCCCAGTAAGAAAAATCTCAATCACTCTACCTCCTACCCCTTCCTCCCGAAATCTCCATCTAGAATTGTTTGGAGGAACTTCTCTGTCTTCCCCCCATGACTCCAACTGCACAGGTGGAAAGTCTAATCATAGCCTCCCTCGGTAGTAGCATTGGCAACCGAAAAGCTCCTACAGACAACAGACCAGGAATGATAAGGGCTCTCCTCGCCTTTTGAGCCAGGAAAGCCTAGCACCGGCAGTAGTTAGCCGCAGAGTGGGAGAGGGAAGAGGAAGGCTTAAACCTTTACAAGCGCACAACCAGGGAATGCTGAACAGCATCCCTTTAACCTGTTTGCCAAGCAATAGTCCCCTGCCTCCCCAAAACACAGAGCACTCCCCTCCATACTCCCCACAAGCCCCCAACCCTTCTGCAGCCTCGCAAGCCAGCCTTACTTGCCATACTTGGTATCCCCCACCAGCAGCTCTGGAGCTCTGTACCATCGGGTTGCCACATAGTCTGTGTAAGCTTCCCCAGAAGCTGCTAAGGTACGGGCAAATCCAAAGTCACACAGCTTTACAACTCCTGACTGGGAAACTAGTATGTTTTCTGGCTTAATATCCCGATGTATTATCTGCAAAGAGAAAAAGCAAGTAAAGACAAATAAATTTCCCATTTCCACACAGTAAATTGACCAGCTCACCAGAAATAGTAGCTTTCTCACATCTAGGTAGAAGAAACATTTTCGTAGGTGCGGGAAACATACAGAGTCTGTAAAAAACAACTATATGCCTATAGGCAGTGAACAGGTGCTGACCCAAGTGCACAGGTAAACACAGAACCTCTATTTTTTGCACCCAGAAGCATTTATTTTATGTATCTCTCTGCATCTGTTCTGCAGGTGTGTTCACTATAGGTATTTTAACAGGCACCATTTATTATGCTTGAAAATCTGGTCTGGACCACAAATTTAAAAGTTGTAAGTACTGCAAAGGCCACGGGCATGTCCTGCAGTTAAACGTGAAGAGTATTTTAGGCATTCACAGGACACAGTTTCCCAAACATAAAAATAAATAAATGTGTGTGTGTTTATATATATAGTTAAACAATTAGGACTAAATTGGCAAATGTGTTAGAAAACAGTCGAGAACAAAAACCTAAAAACACTGAAGCGAAAAAGCAAGCCCACATGTTTACACAGACACTATCAGAATCAAAATTTTGAAAGAGAGACTCTCTCCCCCTGCAAGATAAGCCAACCTACATTAAGGTGCCACCAAGAATTGGATCCCCACAGGTTTCTGGATTCTTCCTTTCAAACACTCTCACAAATCCATCAGAGACAGACTACTGGATTAGCTGACATCAAGCTCTGAATTTATATGAAATACAAGTCTGTTCCTTCTGATCTACTCTTCCTTTTCAGCCAGAGCTTTATTTCTCTAAGTCTTAACATATGTCAAAAATACAAGCTTCTGTATTTATTTGCTCAAGGTTAACTGCAGGCCTGACTTCTTGTGCATACTTACATTATGACTGTGGCAAAACGCTATTCCTCTCATAATTTGAAATAAGTATTTCCGAACCCTGCTGTAGTCTAGTCCGTTTGGAAACGCCTCGAGGTCATCAAGCACTGTGTGATCCACAAATTCAAACACCAGATACCACCGTTTCTTCTTTTTGCAGACTTCCAGCAGGTTCACGAGATTCTCGTGCCTGAGTTGCTGTTATAAAACATAAAATACTTTGTGAGAGCTTGATAGCTTATAACGGGTAAACTACGACCAGACAGTTTTAACTGCAACCCAGCTGGTGCACGGCCCTGAAATGCTTGTCACGGCACCCACATTCTTTTATTCTTAAAAACAGCTCACTGATATTTTAGAATAGGTTTTATTTTGCCAATTTTATTTTAACGTTATCTGGAGGATTTCCACCATCTCATATATGGAGACACCTGTTTTGTAACCTAAAAATAACTAAAAGACGGACTAAGGACACTTCTTCTTAATGGGGATGCTCAAAATACACTATTGTTGGAAAATATCATGCATTCCACTTCTCACAATACTCTCCTCACCCAACAGGTGACACTAACTCATGCCCTGATCTTGACAAGCTTTAGAGCAAGCTTATGTTGTACATGAAAGAAATCTTCAGGAAGCTGAAAAGAATTCCAGAGGAGCATGTGGTTAATACGTGAGAGACAGCAGGCACCTAACAGCACCTCCCACAAAGGCTTGCCACGCAAAGGAAAATCCAGAGGTCCCCAAGCTAGCAGGAAAGACAAAGCAGGATGGTCTGAACTGGAAAAGTTCAGCATGCTGCCAAGTATGTCTGTAAGAAGAACAGAGCATTTAGCCCTGACTGGTGAGCTGCAGAGACTCCTCACTAGTTCCCTGGCTTTGCTTACAAACAGCTCAAGCAACAATAAATGCAGCCAGCCCCTAACACTGGCCTGTATCTGGGACTCAAACTCCTGTAGGAGATCTCAACAAGGTGACAAATTAACACTGCGCTACCCTGACTGCTCCCTCCGGGCAGGGCACAAGGAGCACAGGATTCAACAGATCACTCAACACCTCTCAATGCTTTGTTTTAAGAAAACTTTTTGCATCTCGCAACAACCCAAAGTGATTTCACTCTTTTCTCCCACATTTCCAGAAAGTTTTACTCTTCTTTCTCTAGGTCATCTTTTTAAAAATCTGTAACATGCTCATTTAAAAGAAAAACAAAAGCAGCTGCAATACCTCTCTGTTCTACCTAGCTGGCAGTTCCTCACTGACTACTCACTGTTTGTATTTTATTTTTTTCTAATAAGGCTGATAGAAGACTTTTCTTCTAAGCTCCTACATACCCAAAGCATTTCTGTTGGCACTGCCAGCTAATACACATTTACAATAACTAACACATGCAGGAATATAAGCACATTGAATGGATAAAAGGAAAGTTCAGCATTCTTACCTATAATAGTGTTAACAATTAAACAGCTTCTATTAAACTGTCTAGTGGATTCAAAGAGAAAATTGACAAGCCAAGGATTTGAAGGGATTTTCTCCCCCAGTGTTATACAGAGGGTGAAGCTGAAGATAGTTCAGAGAAAAAAAAAAAAAAAAAAAGAAGAGGAATAAAAAAAAGCTGCTGTGTTTTCTAGTTACTCTGTCATCACATTCTGATCAGCCACGAATCCACCTCCAATTCGTTACACATTTATAATACTGGTTTCTGGTTAATCACACGCCACTTTAATCAAACAGAATATGCTATAAAGCGGTTATTTATTAGCTTGGAGCCTAGCAGGGAAATACCATCGGCGGCAGCCTGAAGGCAGCACCACAGACCAGGGATCCTCAGCCACCAAGGAAGATGCAGAAGAACTGCAGAACACAGGGACTTGCAGGGAAAATGCTCTCCCAGTCCAGAGGGAGCGCCAGCCAACCTGCACCTGCGTCTGCCAAAGACCTGGACTACTTACAAGGCCTGAAAAACGAAGATTTTAAAAAAGATAATCAGCTAGAAAAAAGCTCTTTTCTCAAGAATAATTTCTTTCCAGGACAGGATACCTGGAGAGGTTTTGCTGTTTTTAGCCACAATTACATTTCTGCCCAAACTCATGAACAGAAGGAAAAAAAGAATAAAAAGAAAAAAAAAGTTCACAGGGAGCAGGCAAGTGAAGAAACGACAACAAGATTAAATCTGCAGGTATTTCTTTTCACTGTGAGAGGCTACACTTATCGAGCTATATATGGAAATGTTCCCCTTGCTAAGCTCCTATTCACCCAGGAAAACAAGTTAATTGCCAACAGACCTGGGAGGGAGAATGTGCTTTGACTCAGTAACTAAGCTGAGCCTGGCCAACAGATCAGGTACAATCCAGACTCACACAGACCTGCTCTAAAAGAGCTTGAGGTGGACAACGTTGGAGCTGCTGGCTGCATCTCAAGCTCCAGCACATGCATTTCTATTAACTCTAAGGGTCCATAGCTCTTGCAGTGAGCTTTTTTTTCCCTTTCACAGCACAGGGACTACAATCTGGCAGACTTGTGAAGACACGCTTATGGCAGCCAAGGGGAGAGGAGGCAGGCTTGCATGTATGCCCACCTCCAGGACACCCTGCATCAGAGGAAAAGCCAAGAAGCACTCCAACTGTAGTAAGACTTTCCTTCATTTCTTCACTAGACACATCACCTGTGTCCCCATGCTTGAAGCTACCACTTGTGCCCACACACAGGAACAAGCACTCCTCTGTGAATACCACCCTTGGGACAAGGGAAAAAGGAAAATATTGCAACTGCTGCTAGAGGCTACGGTGGCAAACACAGGGCCTGAAGGTGGTCAAAAGAGCAAGCAGAAAAACGGATGCATATCCTGGCACAGAATGCCACTCTGCATCCTTAGTATCTTATTCACAAAGGAACCCAGCAGAAAAACCCAGCAGTGAAAGTTTAGGAACTTGTAAAAGCTTCTGTAGGAAGAACAAAGCCCAGAGAGGAAGCAGGAAAGACCGTATGACAAAACACTGACGAGCACACACACAAAACCTTGTTTATCTAAAGCTCCTGGGTATTTTCCCAGACAGAGTATCTACAGACCATGAAGTGAAGGACCTTTAATAAACCAACCCACGCAATGAGGCTACACCACATAAAACTGCTGATAAGAAGCCAACAAGCTGAAGCACGACTGGACATTTAGATGAACATAAAGAACCTACATTTGATATCAGGCAAATCACACACTCAAACAGCACAGGACATCATGCCAGCTGGCTTCAGCCTAGGGGCTAGCCATTGATTGATAAGGTTCAGGGAATGTGATACCTGTCCTCTTCCCGCCTCTCGCTGGCAGTACAAGCCTGCCAGGAAAGTGCCATTAATAAAATCAAATAAAGTAGAACTTTCCTAGAAGCATTTTTCAGTATCAGGTAACACTGGCACCCAGTCCAGTTAGGCACGCATCCAGGTCACCACTCACCTGCAGGTTTTAAAAGTTCAGCATTTCTTTCTTTTTCAGCAAATTCACAGCTGCAAGGTACTCGACATTTGGTACACAACACAGGGGGACACAATTACCACCAGGAGGCAATAGAGAGCTTGCGACTCCCTCCCTCGTACCTTTCCCTGCTGAATACGGAGCACATAAACAGCCTAGATTCTAATTAAGTCAGGTTTAGCCAAGCAAATCCAGTACAGCAGCAGCCAAATAGAAAAGCAGCTCTGCAAGGCTACAACTCAACGGCTAAAAGAATCTACCACGGCTTGGCTGCTCCTGGGGCATACAAACAGGGCCAAATCATGTCACTTTTCTAAGTTATACTTTGTAAATTGTGGTCAGAGGTGTTTCCCTTTCAAAACTGACCCAATGGCTTAAATTTACACCTGTAGAATCATAGAATGGTTAGAGTTGGAAGGGATCTTAAAGATCATCGACTTCTAACTCCCCTGCCACGGGCAGGGACACCTCCCACTAGACCAGGTTGCTCAAAGCCCCATCCAGCCTGGCCTTAAACACCTCCAGGGATGGGGCATACCCTACAGCTTCGCTGGATAAACACCACTCCTTAGAGGCCTGCTAGGCAGTCTCAAGAAGCAGCTTCCTTTCCTCCCAAGAACCCATCAACTTCCTAGAGGTCACTCTCACCCACGCACATCCGTTCTGAACACCTAGCACTTTTACTGCAAGAAAAACCTAGACCACAGACACAAAGTTTACCGTTCTGCTTCAAGGAGACGCTTGCCCTCACGAAGGTATTGAGACACCTGACCAGGGTTCCAAATAGGCCGCCAGGAGGCCCCTGGAGCACGGCAGAGGCTGCTCTCCCTCCTCAGGGAACACCGGTGCCGAGCTCCATCCCTCCCCTGGCCTGCAGCAAGGCAGGCTGCGAGTCATAACTACACGAGCTTCAAAACAGAAAGGCCAGGCTCCGGATGAAGCACCTGGGCGCAGCAGAGGTGGCACTGCGGCAGAAGCGTCTCCCAGCTGAAGGAGGAGCTACGAATTTAAACGCGAAGCCACCAAAAAAAGCCACCAGCTTGGTCCGGCTTGGCTGGGAAACGCAGGCCAGCTGCCCTCGCAGCCGCCTCGCCTCGCCCCGGCTCCCTCCTCACCTTCAGTAGCTTGATCTCCCTCACGGCGATCTTCCTCACCACCGCGTCCTCCTCGCTTTCCAGGAACTTCTTGACGGCGACGATCTGTCCGGTCTCCTTGTTTCTGCACTTGGTCACCACCCCGTAGCTCCCCTCCCCCACAAGGCCCAGCACCTGGTACTTCTCCATGGCCGCAGCCAGAGGCCGGGGACGCGGGAAGCCCCGTTAGGCCGCGGCCGGTTGAAGGGAGTGGGGTCGCACCGCCCGCGGCTGAACGGATGAGGGAGCGGGCGTGACGCACCGTCGTCACCAGAGCAACGGGCTGCCGTAAGGCGCGGCCGCCGCTCGAGCCACACCTGGCGCAACAGCCGTACAGCGCGGCCGGCCGTGAGGGAAGCGCGACGGCGCTCCTCAGGTGAGGCAAACAGTGAGGTACGGGTGTCAGCGGTAGGAGGTTCCTTCTCTGTGAATCAACATATTGGATCAAAATAGACTACTTTTTTTTTTTCAAACACAAGATCCTGAAAATCTTTTACTAACTAGTTCTAGAACACTAGTGGAGGACCCCAGCAAAGCCCTGAGGGGAGCCCTGTCAATTTAGTTGTGCCTTTCCCCAAGTAAAGGCAAAAAAGGAGGTATGGAGAGCCTGGAGGAATATATCTACTGATTTAAGGTTATAAAAAAAAATGAAGAGGTGCCCCTGCACATATTAGAGAGGGGTAATTATGTTCATTAATTACAAGGTTTTAAGACTGGACTTTCACCAGAAGGAGAAAACATTCTGTATTCTGCAGGGACGGCACAGAAGGGAAGGACTGCATGTAACACCTTTTGGGAAACGCTTTGGTCGTACTGGCCATTTCCCTGCTCATCCGCAAGAATTACCAACAGCCTCCTGTTCCTCAGGCCCGCTGCTCCTAAAATCGCCTCCTCTGCTTTCACCTCGAAGACCTGCACATCACCATCCCCTCTGTCCGGGATTGCTCTTCAACGTTGGGACAAGGTAGCAGGAAGGCAGGAATAGCCAGGGAACAGATCTGGGAGTGAAGGGCACGAGAGGTGCCCAACTCCTAACTAACAAAGCCAGCTTCAAGAGAGTGCCCACGGCATGCTGGAAAACTACTTGGTATAATGAATAAAAAGGCCTTATAAAGCATTCTCCCTTGAGGTTCTTTTCCTAAAGCCCATAAGACACAGGAAGAACAAATGACTAAACACTCTTATCTCAGCATGAAAACGTGCGGTGGGCAGAGTGCCAAGGTAAAAATCCAGTATGAATTCATTTAATGAATATTCTGCGCCTGAGCAGCCACATGCTGTTGCAAGGCAGCTTATGCTGCTAAGAATGTAGCAATGGAAAAAGTGGAATAATTTGCTTTAAAAAGGACATCTGTATCAGTGCCCTTGCTGTGCATTTTACTTTAAAAATGTTTCTGCGTATATTACGTGCAACTTTTTCCTCTTAATGAAGGTAACGTTTCTTTCAACAGGGGCTTCTTCTAGCAAAGCTGGAGCATGCCTGTGTGTTTACCGATCGAGACTTAATCCAACATATTCTCGCTCTTTCCCCTGCATGCCAGCAAAGGAAACAGCGACTGATGAGGCAACCTGTGATGTCCTTTGCTCACGTTGACTTGTCTTGCTCTGGAGATGAGTGGCATGGCAGGACACACGCAGGAGGAAGCAATCAGAAACTGAAACTATGGAAACAAAGACATTGTGTGCAGATATTCCCAAAACAAAGGTGCTGTGTTAGAGTTGTGGGGAAAAAAAATAAGGGGTGAAAGCAACAGGGAGGAAGCAGTAGAGACCAGCTGTGTCTCTTCAAAGGACTGCAAAGCTGCTTAACTCCTGCCCCGTCTGGCCACTAGGAAAATCTCACACCCTGGCCATCATGCAAGGGCTGAGCCACTTTCCCTTTTTGGTTTTTACCAATCAATTCCCAGATGTTTCTCTCCTCAGTTTGCTGGCTTGTACTGCACAGTCCAGGGTGCTGTAGACAAGAGTTCTCCAATTGCTCTGAAGAAATTTATGAGCACCTGTCAGGTTTCACTACTGCAATATTTCTCTCTGGGAGAGGAGCCAGAATGCCGATTTCCTGGAAAATAGTATCATGAGGCATCATGTATTCCAATACTACTTTCTGAAACCTCTACTGTATTTTTTTTGAGTCATGTCGATATGCATCACCTTCTGTAATTCATTTCCAGTTGTTTTTATTTCTTCCTCATCCTCATTCTCACTTTCTGTATGCAATCACTGTAATGCACCTTTCAAGGCTGACCTCACATTTCCAGGAAATAAAATCGGAGCTCAGCTGGCATTAATTTATTATATTCCTCCCACCTTTTAATGCTCACCATTATTGCAGCAAGTGCTTCTCTGGGTCCCGGCATCTGTTCAGCACTGCTAATAGATAGCTAACTCGGCAACCAATTAACTCTGTCACTGCTGAGATACCACTTTTCATTCAATGAAAGGCACAAACCACACACGCACAGCAGACTCAAGAAACTCACTTTGTCAGTGCAGATGGCTCTTCATTGTTACTTTATTTTTCATCATAGCAAACGATATGGGGAACCAGCCTTTCTCGCTTATGGACAGTGCCCGGTGACAATGGGATCTCTATGAATCAGATTCCAGCCGCCTCACTGCTGCTGCATGAGTAATGCTGGCTTTTACCATCAGCAACTAACTTAAAGATGACAACAATTTCTTCTGGCTATAGCTTGCTTTGGGGTTTGTTTTTTGAGTTATCTTTAGATATATATGTAACACACTACTGTTAACGTACGATGATGTGTGTTGGTATGGTGCTGTAATATAAAGCCAGAGAAACTAAAGGTGGTGAAGAACGAGTGAGGTATCTTGCTAAGCCTTATAGTACCTGTGCTCCAGATATGTTTGACAGCCTGTTGGTATCTGAATAGAATTGACCAAGTTCAGTCTTTATAATTTGAAAGAAACCCTTTTTTTTTTTTTTTTCCTCTTATAGTGTAATGCCTATAGACAACAAGGGCCTTGAACTGGATTCCTCTCCTCAAAAGTGTAATTCCTGGCGATGCTTTTTCATATTGGCCTTTGGAAGCCTGGAATATTTTTCTTCTTTTAAATGCAGGCTACTGTGAGCTCTGCAGAGCTTTCATAACCACAAGAAAGGACATCCCTCAGGTTAACAAGAAAAGGGCAGAAGAGTTTTAAAATCAATAGCTAGAAGAGCTTTCCTTTTCTGAGAATTAAATTAGTCTCCAATTACTTAGTCTGGTGCCCCAAGCGATCCCTATTTCTCTTCATTGCACAAAATGGAGGGGAGTACTGCCTCCAGCTCCGGGGCCCCTGACATCAGAAGGACATGGACCTGTTGGAGCAGGTCCGGAGGAGGCCACGAAGAGGATCAGAGGGCCGAAGCACCTCTGCTGTGAGGACAGGCTGACAGAGTTGGGGCTGTTCAGCCCAGAAAAGGTCCTGGGGAGACCTGATAGCCCCTTCCAGTACCTAAAGGGGCTACAGGAAAGATGGGGAAGGTACCTTGATCAGGGAGTGGAGCAACAGAATGAGGGGTAACAGTTTTAAACTGAAAGAGGGTATATCTAGATTAGATATTAGGTAGAAATTCTTGACTGTGAAGGTGGTGAGACGCTGGCCCAGGTTGCCCAGAGAAGCTGTGGGTGCCCCATCCCTGGAGATGTTCAAGGCCAGGCTGGATGGGGCTTTGAGCAACCTGGTCACCCGAACCACTCTGCGAGCAGTGCCACAGCCGATCATGAGATGCTGTGGTAAACTGCCTGTTTTTTTAAATTTTTTTTATTTTTTAACGCACTTCTTCCCCCCCCCTCAGATGACAGGACCTCCACGCTCTCTTAGGTTTCACCCCTCGAGGCGACACCTGGAAGGGAAATCAATACCTTTAGCGACGGTCCTTGAGGAGAAGAGTCTTCAAAATTCCCAGGTCTGACGAGATATGGGGGGTTTGGGTTTTTTTTAGCTGTTTTAGGCAAGTGGCCGGGCCCGGG
>VXAK01016205.1:3856-19688 GCA_013399435.1 Arenaria interpres
GGGGCCGGTGGGGCGAGCGGCGCCTCCGCCCCGTTATCGGCCGGCCGCCTGGCCCGGCCCCTCTGGGATGTGGTTTGCCGGTGGGTTCCCGGTGGCGGCTGGGGCAGGGTCGCCTCCGGCCGCTTCACCGGAGGGGTCTTGTACCGCAGCGACCGGCGAGGGGAGGAGGCGGCGGCTGGGGCAAGGCCCCGGGCCTGCCTGGCTGCAAATCCCTCCGTACTTCTGGGTCTAGAAGGGGGTGGCCCTAACGCTTCCTGCTGTCCCTCCCCGGGCTGTCTCGGGGTTCCTCCTGGGCTGAGACGGAGACTTTCCGCTCCGAGTCACTGTGCACAGCTTGGGCTTCATGTTTGGAGAGGCTTGGTGGGGCCATTTGGCGTCTGCAGACCCCGCTGGGAAAGCAAACTCGTACTTAGGCTGAAGTAGCATCAAGTGTTATGGGTCTAACCTGCTCTTTAGTGTTCTCGCTTCTGGTTTTGCTGCGGTTTTGTAAGACCCACGACTCGACTCTTTAAGCCTGTTCCCTGCTGTTGGAGTTCGGAGCAAAGGGGTTCCCAGTCTGTGGTGGTGTTGAAGGGGAAGGTGCCAGACACCCTGAAGATCTTGGTCTCTGCCTTTCCCTCGGTACCTGCAGTTTGCTTTGGGAAGAGCCATCTAAATGGGTGGAGGGACCAAGGGCCAGATATTCCACTTCGGATGCTATAACCATCCCAGTTATAGAGGTGTATAAATACAGGACAGTATGCAAAGGAAGCAACTCTACAGACAGAGTTTAAGTTATAAGTAGAAGGAGGGGAAAATATCAGCGACCCAGTGGAAGCCAGAAGGACTTCATCTGTCCTCCAGCCACATACCTCCCAGTGCTCGAGTTCCTTCTTTGTGGAGCACGGGCCCAGGCATTAGCTGACTCTGCATGTCCCATCCAACACATGTCTTTAGCACTGCCATTGAACAGCCAGAAACCCTTGGGGCTCCTAAATAACCACTTACAGCTCCACTTATGCTCTAATGACCGTTCATCTTCCATGCCTGGGCATCTCTTCTGTTACTAACCCACAGCCTCATTTCAGTGCTTTTTGCCCTGCTCTATCTGGCTTGTTCTGGAGAGGTTTCTTGGTTAACAAGTAACAGTATGTCAGCTGCGAGTCAGTATAGTATTTATTGTATTGTATTGTATTTTACTTGAATATAAGAAGTTCCACCTAAACATGAGGAGGAACTTCTTTACTTTGAGGGTGGCAGAGCCCTGGAAGAGGCTGCCCAGAGAGGTGGTGGACATGTTCCTGTGCAACCTGCTCTGGATGGACCTGCTTTGGCAGGGGGTTGGACTAGATGATCTCCAGAGGTCCCTTCCAACCCCATATCATTCTGTGATTCTGTGAAATGTTTGCTGATGTTCAATAATTCTCTTGTGTGGGTTACTCTTGGGATGCTTCCTTAACCACCCTTACCGCTGAGTAGGGCTCCCAAATATCAGCGAAAAATATGGGTTGTGTTATTTCGTGTTTTGTCTGAGTCCTCCTAGGTTGCTCAGAAAAGTACATTGAGTGGCTCTTTCTTCCTTTAGAGTTTAATAATGTTGGTACGTTTGTTATTTTTTCAGGTACCTTTAAAACCAGGGAGGAGTCTCATGGATTGGATTCGGCTAACAAAAAGTGGGAAGGACTTGACAGGTTTAAAAGGGAGGCTGATTGAGGTGACGGAAGATGAGCTTGCCAAACACAACAAAAAGGAGGACTGCTGGATATGTTTAAGAGGTCGGTTGCTATGGTGTTGCTTCTGTGTTTTTTGCCTAATTTCTCTCTTCTGTACTTAAAGAACAAGCAACAAAAACCAGACTCCAACAAAAGCCAAACCCTAAAACAAACTACAGGACTTCTATGTTTAGGCCAGGTGTAATCTTGACAGAGTTGGACACAGCTTTGCTCAAGTTAGAGTTTTTGTGTCACAAAGATTTTCTCTGCTTTCGATCCTTTCTGAAGAAGTCTTCCAAGTGGGCATATTTTACACCTGTTTTATATCATGAAAATAATAAAACACAAGATTGTAGGTGATGCCTCAAATAACAGGGGCTTAGCAAGATTAAGGCGTTGAAAAAGCTGACCTGTACTTACAGTCCTCAGTTTATTATCCTTAGAAGTTGACTATTTTTAGTGATTGCTTTAAAGCATTCAGAGACACATAAATATTAAAAGTGCTACTTCAATCTGTAGAATGATCCTTGGGAAAGAAACGTGGAAACTTACATATATTACTTCATAAAACTTAGTAGGACAAATGACACTTGCTACACAGAGCTATTGTAATCTCTAGCGTAGTGAATATCTGTGGTAACTATGCCATTCTACTTATGTTATTATTTTTTAAGAAAATGTAGCTCAGAAGTTGAAAGTATCGTATGGTATGGGTTAACAATGTGTTAAGAGTGATTTGGAGCCATAGCTGTAGTTGGAAGAGTATTTTCAGTGCTGAAATGAAGTTCCTAGTCGTCTTATGGGAAGGAGTAAAATGTTTGCTCTCCAGTTTAATTGTCTAGAGGCTAAAATACATAAATATTTCCTTAAATTTGTTATGAGATAACAGCACTTCTATAAAGATAGATTAAGAAGTAGCAAATGTGACGTTTCTCTGGGAAGAGTGGTTTATTTGGTTGTGACTTTGATGTGGTAAGGAACAGTGTTGGTATATGAAATAAAGTCATCCCTGAACTCCAGCAAAAGAAAGGTAAGAGTTTCTCTATGAGGGTGACTGTATTTTTGTTGGGTGTTAAAGGGAGTGAGAGTAAGTTAGGGTAAAAAGTCATTCAGTACTGGCTTTTGAACAAAATAATGGGGTTGTTAAGCTCTGTGTGCTGCTCTTGCACATGCTAGCAAAACTACAGTGGGAGGAAAGCTAAGAAAGCTTATTTACTGTGGAAATCTTTTTTTTTTTTTCTGTCTCAAAAAAGGGCACCTACTACTGCAAACAGAATCAGTTCTTAAAAACACTTCTGGTTTTAGTCTCTTATTCCCCCTTGACTGCATCTCTGAGGCTGGTTTTTACAAGAACTCCATCATGCTGCTTCTGTATCTGTCTTTCAATTTTTCCATCTCTGCCTTTTCTTTGTTTTAGGACTAATGAAAAAACAAAGCAGCATAATTGAGAATCCTGGTAGATTATCTGTAGACCTGATATGTGGACAGGTAGTAAAATAACACCATTGTGGAAAAACTAAATGAGGTCTCTGAATTGGCAGTTAAACTGTTTCTCTACAAGAAAGAGCAGAAATTGATGAGAGAAAACATGAAGCAAAAGAAAAACAAGAGATAACTTTGTTGAAAATCCCAGTGTGATGATCATCAAAAAAGCCTCGAATGTATATATAAAGTGGGATGTCCCGTGAGTTTTTAAAAAACACGTGAAGGGTATATAAATGAGATTTCTTTTGTTCCTGCAAGTTTGATGGTAAATTGAACATTCAGCTAACATTTAGGAGGTCCTAACTGTGTAGATACTTACATTTTATTGCCTGCAGTAATCAGGGCTGCACACAAGATGGCATAGTGGGTACATCCATCAGCTCCGCTCAGTAAAATATCCCAAGAGCCTTCCTTTGTCGTCTGGGATTATTGTTTTTACAACTAGGATTGTCCCAAGTTTCTTAATGTATTAAAAGCTTCTTATGAAAGCACTGGCACAGTTCCGCTTCTGGCAGCTTCCTGTTTTGATAATGTTATATATCTTCAAATACTCTGCTGGGTAGGCCCACCATAGTCCTGTTAACAGCAATATGTTTGTAGTTAAAACCGTTTATAGCTGCGTTGTCCGGGCTCTAATTACTCTGGTTGCATAGCAATGATAATTAGACTTCATCGTTTCAGATCTATGAAGAAGTGTTTTCTTATCTCCTTGGAAATACTAAGAATAATACTCATGTAGAAAGAACGCTGGGCCCTTTCACTGGGGCAAGTTTGGTACCAGAGTTGTGAGCCTTTAGTGAGCATGGGTTATGTTTAGATTTTTATATTGCTGGATCTGAAGAATGGAAGTTTTATTGCTGATGGTGGTAGTTTTTCCTTATGGGAGGCAGTTCATTCCCATAGGCATTTTATTCCATAGGTGATTCTATGATGGGTGGTGGGGGAAACAACTCTGACAGCACTTTAGGAGTAATTTAATTGGAAGGGGGAATGAAAACAATTCTCTGTGAGAACTGCTGCAATTTTATGTCTCTGTTTAAACCAGCCTCTGGTTCTTTTACCCCCTGGCTAAGATACATCGTGTTCCACTTCGAGGGTTTATTTTGTTAAAGTCTTAACCCTGCAGGTTTCTCCAGGGACGAGAGGTGTGGCACTGTAGGATTAGCCCCCCTATCTAATAAAATATATCTTGTGCTTTATATGACAGTGTAACTTATGGTTCTGGTTTTTGAAAGCCCTACTGTTTGTTCTGGTCACATCTGCTGTTTGCCATTTCAGTGTTTAATATGCACTAACCTTTCAGCTGGTTTTGGAGATAGGAGTGGTTGTAGCCATTCTACTAATGCTATTCACGTTTTTATACTCCATTTTCTGCAGGATTTGTATATAATGTCACACCGTACATGGAATATCATCCTGGTGGTGAGGATGAACTGATGAAAGCAGCAGGAACTGATGGGACGGATCTCTTTGATCAGGTGAGAACCACTGGCAGCAAATGACACTTGCTCACCGAAAGGTATTTTGAAGAATGCATGTTTTCTGATTATTTTTAGGGCGTTCCAATGGAAGTGGTGATTTGAACTTTTTCAGGTCTAAGGAAAGGCAACGGGTCACTGCTCAGAATGGAACTTGTGTGCTAAAAGAGGCATATCCTGTGTATCAAAGGACAATAATGAAAATGCCACTTTAAGTTGTTGGAATGAGGCTTCAATTTGACCGTTTTATTAAATTAATTTTTTAGCAGAAATATAAATAAAGCTAGCAACAACTTGAGATAGCACCTTCTTAATAAACTTCTACAATGGCTAGTTGCTGTTGTTTGAGAAGCATTTTCTGCTCAAAACTTTCACTTTTTAAAAAATGCTTGTCTTGACACATTCTTTTGTCTGGTAACTTGGCTGTTGCATTACCAGCGAACTAAGTTCTAAGAAGAACATGCTGGGACTGCTATTAACTGATTGTGAACAAATCCCAAGATGACAGTTGGCCTGTTCTTTGTTTATCATTTCTTTAAATGGTTTGAAAAGACTCCGAAAATAAAGGGTCTGCAGAACAGGTGTACTTTCTGTAAGGAGTGGTTTGCAAACCTGGTGCTGTACCAGCACATTCGAGTTGGTATTTTCTTCTAGAAACAGACATTAGCTCACAAGGTTTGGCTGAGAAACTGGGAAAGAGCAGAAAGGAAACCTCTGTTTCTGAAAGGAAATCTGTTACCTCTTTATAGTTCATGTATGACAGTATGTTATACAAAATATTTTTAACGATGAATGTAAATAAAGATGTGATGATGTTTTAGCTTTGTTAAGTTTACCTTTGGCTAATCCTTTCACAAGTGAAGCGTTGGATTTGGGCATAACTCTCAGGTTTCAAGAAATTTGGAGTTTCTCTCCTAAAAATCATCCAGTATCAAGTTGTGGCCTGGAATTTTGTAGCTGAATCACTGTCAAGTGTTGAATGATGTACTTGGAAACAGGAGTCTGACCTCAGGAGTATTTGGGGAAGCCCCTCAAGTTATTACTAAGTTGAGATACATACTTGCCACATTTTTTTATATTATTACTATTTTTTAGTTTGTTTTGTCATGGGAGCGGAAAGCAGTGTTCAGATCCTTAAAATACACAGTTCACATTTTTGTTTCTGGCTGATGTCTTTCCTGTTCTGGAAGAATTTCTGTTACTATCCACTTTGCTTTAGCATTCTGTGTCTGTCGGATACTGATCTCTCTAGAAGTTTGGTAGGTTGCTAGTATTTCTCAAGTTTCTGGAAAAATTAACTGTCATTCAGAATCCTTCATTTCTTTCTGTAATCCATGTATAAGGAGACTACAACTTGTGGATGGGATTCTTTATCTCATCACCTGAGCTTGTCCCATTTAAAGCTTTTCTTTTTAAATTTCTATATACCATTCAAATTTGTCACACAGCACTTTCTTTCCTTTTCTCTTCTTGTGATGTTATCCCGGATGCCTTATCAGAACTGGCTTTTCTGCCATCCATTTCTTCGGCAAGTTCTCCAGTTCTGGTCTGTAAAGCTACTGTTTTTTCTTCACTTTATTTGCCTTTCTAAATTAGGTAATTTCCAAATGACATGAAACAAACAGAAATACACCAGCTTCGTAGGATGTATTTGTGTGTCCAAACCACTGTTCTTTATCTTTGTTTCCTTCATCCCTTTTCCCTTCACTTGTATCTAAACAAGACTAATTACCCTTGTGGTAAAGGCAAGGTCTTTATTCTGTTAATTGCATTGCATACATCATAAAAATACTCTTCTGAAATATTTTCTTTAGCTCAAGAGTATGATGTTCAGATACTGCAAAGCATAAAATGAATAAATTAAACTATTGTCACTTTTTTCATGGTCCTATTTTTTCACTTAATTACCTACTATCTGTAATAGAAATAAAAATAAGTACTGAATTACGCAGAAATGAGTGTCTGTTTTAAAAATAAATCTGCTAAGTGAATTACATTAACCACTGTACAAAAATGAATTTTTGTATTTCAGTGCATAGAAAAAGACAGTAAGAATTACAAATTTTGTTACTATAGGTTCATCGTTGGGTCAATTATGAATCGATGCTGAAGGAGTGTCTTGTTGGGAGAATGGCTGTCAAACCTATCGCTGCTCCAAAAGGTGAGGTTTTTAAGAATGAAACGTTTTCTATTGTGCTTTATTCCAAAGTTATCTGGAAATGATGAGAAATCCTAAATCACCATATTTATGAGGAGAGTTTCTGTTCTTGCATAGAGCTGAAGGCTGTTGCATGTATTCAGGCTTTTTACAGCAGATACTTGAAAATGGAACTACTTATAAGAGTCTCCACGCAAAAAAAATAATGTACTGCTACATTTCTTTTGTTTTAGTCATCAGAAAGCAGATGCATATCTTTTATGTCCGTATGTATATAGGGGAAAGAAAACCTCCCCATGAAATCCCTCTCTTTTCTTCTGATCCCAGGTGACAAACTGTCAGAGGCAGCGTTCTCATCTTGAAATAAAAGTCAGTACTTTCAGTCTGGTGATTTCAGCGCCAGACATAAATCTGGCAAGTTGTGTAGGTATTGAGGTATTTGAATAGACTTTATGGACAGTTATCCTTTCCAGAAAACTTTATTGGGTCCTTTAGTTTGAATTTACTTGGAGAAAATTTTGCTGATATAACGGACTCATCTGAGCCAGGACAGCAAGAGATGTAGTATGTTGTTTTAAAATACTGATAGCAGTTTCCAGAGACTTTAATCTTCAGTATTTATTTTGGTTTGTAGGGCCACAGCAAAGATTTCTTATACCTGGGAAGCAGGCACTATTACTGAATATTGCCCTTTAGCAAGGCTACAGTGAAAATATGAAAGAATTAACATTTGCAACTATTTTTCTCAAATTCTGTGGCATCCTTTAGTTCAGGAATTCAGCCATCTCTTGTAGCCCTTCAGCTTCCGACAAGATGCACTGGTCCTGGCTTAGCGCTTAGAACACATCAGCTGCCAGTTAAATTGAGTTTGGTGAAAGAGAATAGCATTTTACATCTCCTTGTTACCAGGTGGCTAACTCTGGTGTGGAGCTTTCAGGGTAAATGCTATGAAGTGTGGAGAAACCTTGACAGCACCACTGCTTCGGGGAGTTGAGGTGTTACAGTTCAGTTACTGCCACTTTGTCAGCTGAGTTAGAAATCTAAAAGCAAACCTGACTTTTGCTGGTTCCATTAATCTAACTTTTCTGCACCTGGAAGGAATTCTTGTGGCGGGCAGTCAGTAAAAACCAAACACGTCTTTGCCCCTGCCAACTTTGATAGTCCCTCTTCTGCGCTTTGCTTTTTCTGCTTTCCTCTGTGGCGGGACTGTTCTGTCCATTTTGCTGTAGTAAAATTTGCAGGGTAAAGGTTGCCAACTGTATCAAACCAGTTCTGTCGCCTGGGTCTCTTTTAGCCATTTCAGGCTTGGGGAAAAAAAAAAAAAAGTATTTTCATTAATTTAGAATCAAACTGATTAGACTGGATTTGCTGAAGTTCTTCACTGTAAAATTCTGAAAGTTTACCTTGATTCCTGGTAGGTTATGTGTCATAGAGTCATAGAATTGTCTAGGTTGGAAGGGACCTTTAAGATCACCCAGTCCAACCATCAACCTAACTCTGATAAAAACCATCACTAAACCATGTCACTAAGCACTACGTCAACCCATCTTTTAAATACCTCCAGGGATGGTGCATCAACCACTTCCCTGGGCAGCCCATTCCAAGGCTTAATGACCATTTCCGTGTCAAAATGTTTCCTAGTATCCAATCTGAACCTCCCTTGGTGCAACTTGAGGCCATTTCCCCTTGTCCCATCGCCTGTTCCTTGGGAGAAGAGGCCGACCCCAGCGTCTCTTCACCCTCACTTCAGGGAGTTGTAGGGAGTGATAATATTCAGCAAAGTTTGCTCTTGAAAATAGACAACTAAAATACTAAGTTAAGGTCATGTTTTTGAATATAGGGTTAAATGAGCACATAAGTTTAGAAGAAAGATAGGACTTCAAACTATGGAATATGTTGCTTGCTTTTTGTGGCAGAGGGTTGGTGTTTGGCAGTAGAGCAAGCGTCGGTACTTGCTCTTTGGTACCACCTTAATACAGTGCAAGTAAGGCAGCTGTAGGTTTGTTGGGGTGTTGCTGGAAGTTCTGTGGTTGTTTAACTTAGTTTTTATTTCCTGTGTTCTGGGGGGATTTTGGAAGGTGGGACAATTATTTGCTCACCGAACTGTTTAAGGAAGCTGAAGCTTGTCCTTGCATACATCAAGGTGTTTAAGAAAGAAGAGTCTTTTGAAGATGCTGATGATAATGAATGTTTTTTTCAACTTGCCTTTTGGGAATGCTGCTTGATGGTAATGGCTAATAGGAAATTCTCAAGTGTCCCTTCTGTGGAGCTGTGCACTGAAACGTGCAGTGTTTGTACTTGCTGAGAAAGCCTGTGCAGTACCAGCAGTGCCAGGGCTGTAAGATGATTTCAGTATCTCCCTCAGCAAACCTCTGCAGCATTAAACTCCTTGCCTTCCCTTCGGGGTACTCAGCTGTAAACGTTAGCACAGACATTAGTTTGTTGTCTGGTGTCTTTTAATACTCGTTTAATACTACTTTAAGACCTTGTATTATTGTTAATTCAGTGAGATTAGACTCAGAGCTGTGATGTCAGCCAAGGAAGAGAGGTAGGGCTGTGTCTTGGAAATTCCTCAAACTGTCCTTAAAATCCCAATGCAAATTTCAGTGTGGTGTGTTTAAATGTAGCGAAATGAGAGTAGACTTTTGAACACAAAAAATTAGGTTTAATCAGACATGAGTTTTTGTGAATGACTCCCCTATCTCGTCAGAAGGCTCCAAGAGATGTATAGCGGAGTACACAGACAAATACAGCCTCAGCCAAAAATTTGGGGTGAACTGCCTCATTCATCTTGTGGGCTATTTTGTTTTTACTTTGTAGTGCCGCAGCGTGAAAGCCTCTGACAAGGGCAGCTCTTGGTCAGCTCTGAAGTAATTTTGCAGTACTCTCTGCCTGGTGCTTTGTTCCAGGAGTGTTTCCTTCACTTCTCCCACAATGGCGTTTTGCCTCTAACGCTGGCTGCTGCCATGCAGAGCACTGGGGAGGATTCGGAAGAACAGGAGAGAAACGTTCGCATTTTGGTTTTAATAAAAGGGAACAGGAAGAACACATTGGTTTCTCCCACTTCCCCAAAGCTGGCTCCCATAAAAGAGAATATAAAATGGACCTTCTCATGGGGCATTCTGAGATGTGCGATGTAGAGAAGGCAGAAGGGGGCTCGGGTACATCCAGAGGACTAGTTTGCCACATGTTTGCCTGATACGTGCCTGAGGGGTGCAGTGCCTTTCCCCTCAAGCTGGACACCTGTCAGATGAATTAACACTAGGTAATTAGCCTGCTTTGTTGTTATCTTCATGTTGTCTGCTAGTATTTCCTTGTTTGTTTGGAGTAATAGGAGCATACTGTAGATTTAATGAAGAACATGGATAATAACTTGTCAAAGAAAACCATTTGACAGAAGGAGCTTACAGGAAGATTTTCTATTTCCTGGTTTTCTGCCAAGGATTGGGTTTAGATTGCCAAGGATTGGGTTGGTCATATTCAGTGCCTGCTCCGTGTTGTCAGGAGACGAGCGTCATCGGAAGTCTGACGGATCTAGCGAGCTTCTTAGCTACGAAGTTTGTAACTGCACAAGATAGTCTGTGATGTTTGGTTTGAAGTGCCAGAGTTCTTGCATTTCCTACTCTTTAGTGCTGTCCAACTTTTGGCATTTTTAACATAGTGGTTTATTAATTATACGTAATCTTTTGGAATGGTAATCCTTGCTGCGTTTATTTGTGACTCGATATCAGAAGCGTCCTGGTCAATCTATGAATGGAAGGTTTATTTGAAGATCCTTAATTTGGCTACTTTTCTTTAGCGTGATGTGTGTAAGTGCTGTGCTGCAACTTCTTACTGTCGTGCTCGTTTTTTCTTAATGCTTGTAGAGATTTCTCCTACTCTGTCTGAAGAGAAGAAACGGCTTAATGGTGAGTATTCACCTGGAGCAAGGTGGGGAGTGAACCTTAAACTTGTTTGAATATTATCGAATGAGCAGTGTTTATCTAGACTTCTCTCTGTCTTTTATTTGAATCTGATGTTGAGGCTGTAGTGACCCGTGGAAATTACAGAAGGCAAAGTCCTAATCAGGTATTGTGAATTCAGTGTTTAAAAGTACTGTAAGACTGCAGTAGAGTGGTATAGATAAGAGAGGTATGAGATGGACAACCTTTCTGCTCGAGTTGGAGAAGATAGGTCCCAAATTACTGTGTGCTATGAAATCTGCTACTACAAAATTGCCAGCCTTTTTGATCCTCCTCTCTGTCAGAAAATCTCGATGGCCATGGGGCTGGAGTAGCAGAGATGAGACAAAATCTTGGGGAACACTTACAGTTGATAAGTCTCTGCTAAAAGCTGGAAGGTCATCACTGGGAAAGGCGATGAAATGGAGGTGAATTAGCTGTTCACAGTGTGACTGAACTACTTGAGATGTAACTGTGAGAAGAACTACACCAATAGTCCGCCTAGCAGAGAGAAGCAAGAGCAGCCCTGGGAACGTATCAGGAGGTTTACAGTAGTCTTTGTGGAGATGGGGAAGCATTGAAGCCTTCACTGAGCCCTTCCTTGAGTACTGGAGGTGGCTTTGGTTGCTAGTGATCCAGAACCATGCATTTCATTTTGATGCTTTTAGGGAAACGTTTCAGACTGATTAGTCATATTAATGTAAGAGGCTTCCTAAGAGAATATGTCTTATGAAGTCCCATCAAATGAGGTATGATGGGTGTGTGTTGGTGGAGCAAATAATATGAACGCCTGTGAAGCGAAATAATACCGTTTTAACTCAAGGCTGAACTATTGCCATGAGAGGGTACAGGTGCAAATTGGTCATGGAAAATCTAGGCTGAAACTTTGGAAAAGGACTCAAGAGCGGTCAAATTTTGGAGTGGCAGGAAGAGTGGGAACCTGGATGTGTCTTAAGATGAAGCCAGAGAACTTCTCGAGGTGGTGTCCCAGCAAGTTCAGGCAACAGTGAGGGGAAGGCTACTTGGTTATGCTTTCTCTGGTGAATTTGAGTTCCCATTTGTTTTCTTTTTTTCCTCATGCTGTCTTCCTTACCCTCCCTTTGTGTTCTGTGAACATTGTATTTGACTTCTGAAAGGCAGTTTACCTTTTAGTATGCACAAGTGTTGAGCTGCACAAAAAGTTAAACATACGTTACATAAAAGCAAGCAAGACTGATTTTATTTGTTCCTGTTTTGCTCTATATCCTTATAAGATGTTCAGGTAAACTTTGACAGGGTCTGCTGCCTGACTTCTGCTGTTTTTTTCTTCAGCAATGAATAAGTTGCTGGAAGCTGCTAATTTTGTTTTGAAGGACTGGGAGAATTAGAAAACAAACTGCTTTATAAGACTGACAACACTGGCAGCTAGTAGTCATTAAATACATGACAAATATTTTGTATTTAAGTAGAAGATTAATTTTACCATCTATTTCAATGTTGTTCTCTTGGTTATTGTGCTTTATGAATTGCTTAGTTTTTGTGCTCGTCCAGCTTTTCTATGGATCTTTCATATTCACAGTGGATCCAGGTAAAGAGGAAATAAGTGATATTCTTTCTTCTGACTTGCTTCCTCTCCTGCTTCTAGCAATAACTTTTGTTGTCCAGGTGATGTGACTTCTCAGGTGGCACAGGAAATGGTTCTGATGGTAGTTTCCAATGAAATTTCCAAAATACTGATGTTTGCTTGTTGTATTCAGTTTCCCTGTTTGGCAAGACTTTTTCCAAAATAGGAGAGGTCAGTTCCTGAGGTTACCTTCTGCTCTTATAAATTTAAGTCAGAATAAGTCTAGAAATAAGCATCGCTCTCTGAAAGTGAGAAAGAGAAACCTATGGCACAGGCTCTGATATTTTTGGAAGTTGTTGGCACTAGTGAAGGCATTTTTGTCTTATCAATCTAAAATGTATAAATAATATTTGTATTTACAGTGGGCTCAGATCATTCAACTTAAATGTATCCTTGATTTTTGTGAACATCAATCGTATGGAATGTTAGGGGCAGGTAAATCTGAAGTTTTCAGAATATATTGCTGGTGATAACAGTCAGTGTGGGCATAGTCTGATGTGCTCCTCGACATCTGTTCATACTTGTTTCAAACAAAAGATATCCAGATTTCAAAACACTACCGTTACCAAAGCATGCCTGGAAACTTCGTATTTGTTTGAGAGCAGATATGTATCAAAGACATATTTTTTACATGATCTTTTCAGTCTCGAACTGTTGAGCTACATTGAATTTCTCTTTCACCCAAACTATTATGATGATGATTTTTGTAATATAGTATAAAAAAAAAATTATTTTGGGCAGTTCTGCCATCTGAAAACAAGCTGGTGTGTGAGCATGTGCTCATCAGACCTGGAAAAAACTTATGCTGTGGAAAAGGGTGATGGGAGGAGAGTCTGAGCTAGAGTTCCAAGTACAGAAAACTAAATCATGAGGTTCAACCAGCTGGAGTTCTTTAGTAATTTATTTAGTAATTTAGAATTTATTTAGTAAGTAATATAAGTATTCCTATTTTTCTTAGTAATATCTGCAGTTTACCAATATGGGTGAAGCTTGTTCTGGACCTTCTAAGAGCAAAGAAAACAAAAGCTAGAGAAAGCTTTCAGAACATCCTAAACCAGTTTAAATTGGAAGGAATGTCTGGAGCTTGTTTGGTCCAGTCTCCCCCTCAGAGCAGGGTGAACTTCCATATCAGATCAGATTGCTCCTGAGCAATGTATATCCATGTCCGTGCTGCACTGGGGAGCCGAAGCTGGACACAGCACTCTGGATGTGGTCTGTCTTGGGCTGACCAGAGAGGAAGAATCACTTCCCAAGAGCTTGCAATGCTCTTCCCCAGGATAAAATTTGCCTTCGTCACCACAAGGCTGAAGTTTGCTCTGCATCTGTGAGATGCAGCGTTGTAATTCTGCCGTTCATCCTGGTCACCTTAAACTCCTTCCTTTTGTGCCTGCCACCACCAGCTTTTCTTTATTAATGACAGCCATGACCAGTAGAGCACTTGCCTTAATTGGTTCATTGATCACCTGAATCATTATCTTTTTTATTGCAATGTGTCTTCTTGTTTTCACATAGCATCTTGCAGTATTTCAGAATAGTTCATAAATAACTTGGTTTACCAGAATGTTATTTTTTTTTTTATTGTGGCTGTTGATATACCTCTGTTGCCCTGCAGAAGCCGACAGGAGTGTGTATGACCATGCATATCCATGGAGGCCAACCTAAGCATATGATGTATGTCCTCAAGAAAGGCTCAGCCCTTAAAAAGGCTTTTATCATTAGGTGATTGGTTTCTTTTGCAATGATCTGACTGCTCTGCCGTTTAGCTTCCTTGGCAGCTGCAGATGGTTAGGGCTAATTAAGGATCAAAGAATAAGTAATTCCAGTCAGTTTTAATTGCTTTGGGTTAATTCCCTCAGCTGGATGATCAAATAGTTTTGACAGATTGGATTAGGCCAGAGTGGCTCTTTTTGTTTCTATCTACTTCCCGCACGGTGGAGCCACACAATCACTGTGTCTAAGCTTGTAGTCAGACTACAAAATTTACAGGCATTTAGAAGATAATCATATTGGTAATTGAGAATTCCTACATTAATTATTTTACGCATAGCCATTTCAGGTTTGCAAGGTTTGCCTCTAAATGGGCTTGAAACCAGCACTTTCCAGCTGTTATCTTAGACCTCTGCCTAACCATTGTCCAGAAAAGCTCCTGCTGCTGGTGTGCTGTTACAAATCATACTAGATTTCAGTCTGTGCAGCTTCCTCCCTCGTGATTCTGTGTAATTTCTTTGTTTAAAATTGACGAAGGATTGTAGTTGCTTTTATCTGTCATCTCTGCTCAAGTTTTTGCCAAGTGTGTTCAGTTTCCTTTAGGGCAGAGATGAATAGAGCTGATGTTTTCAAGGACTGGCCGAGGGTTGCCTCCCAGCAAAGGCTTTTTCGGACTGTTTCATGTTGTTTAATAATTAAAGCAAGTAGCTGAATTCTGTGAAAGTTCCTAGCAAAGCGCCAAGTAGAGAGGTTAAGGCTGATATCTTTGCTTAACTGACTGACGTGAAATTTTACTTGTGGATTAGGTTAGACCACACGTCCCAAATTGAATTTAGTTCATCCAAATTGCATAAACAAATAGTTCTATTAAAGGAAATTCATTCAAATAACCTTTTTTTTTCCATGCCTCACTCGCAAAGTGTGAAAGCACAAGATGAAACTGTGGCCAAGCTACAAGGTACCAGAAGGATTGCACGCACAGGTTCTGTGCTATATGGACTTTGTGTTCTGGGAGCCTGCTCTCCAAGAGAAAGTCCTAATTTTTTTAAATACATGGGTACTTTTGACGGCCTGTGGAAATAAAGCCACTACATGTTGTGGAGGGGTATTTAGAACATTCAATTTAAAAAAAAAAAAAAAACCAAAAAAACCAACAACAACAACAAGCCATCTCTGATTATGATTTTTATTAAGTGAGCATCACAGCAAATATTTTAATGAGTCTCTGTTCTTTGTAGGTATGGTTCCTGAGAAGAAAGTGCTGGGTGCTTCTGTTAAAGATTTAACTCCAAGGTAAAAAATTATCTTTCCTCTGTGTGTCTGGTGTGTTTTGGTGCGTGAGTGGAAGGTGTGCAGCCTAGAATGTGTTGGCTGTCAGGAGTATCTGCTGGAGGGAGCATCCTCCCTCTCTGCCTTCTTTTGTGGTCCAGGAGTCCAAAGAAGTGGTTAGGATGCGTAATTAAACTGTTATTATTTTAATAGTCTTTTCAAAATTAGTGGCTCTAGACATACGTCTTTAAAAAATACTAAATAATGTATTTGGCTTGTAAATTCACCAAAGAAGCTCTGCTTGAAAACTGCTAGTTAAATGTATTTTGGCATGCCGAAAGAAAGTACATATATTTTTTCCTTACTGTATTGTTTTTTTGCAGTTATGACTGGTTCCAAACGGAGAGTTTGATCACCGTTGTTATATATACTAAGCAGAAGGTAAGTGTCGTTTATGAAAGGGAGAATTACAAGATTCTCCTGTACTGGGCACTGGTGAG
>VXAK01016206.1:0-12777 GCA_013399435.1 Arenaria interpres
CTATGATTCTATGAAATTAAATCAGTATTTTATCGATGTTCCACCAAAATTAGTTGGCACAATATTCTTCATATAGGAATACTATAGTTCTCGTCTCTTGTATTTGAGAAGCAGCTGCACTATAAGATGCTACTGTCATGGATAGTGTTTCTTTAATAAGTGGCTCTACTTCAGTAATGAGCGCTGGGGAGAAAGTAACCTGGATGTGAGCTGTGCATAAACTCGGTGAGGATAAGCAAGGAGATGTAGGCATTTAGGAGAAGGGAGTGGCTCCACCGTGCTACCATGGCTGGGAAAAGGTGCAGGACGATGATGAAAGGGTAAAAACAGGCGCCTCAGATGGCTGGAAGGGGTTCATGAAAGCCCCCACCGAGGTGAGGGAGGAAAACATGTTTCCTTACACGTGCCTTAGGAAGAGGGAATCAGGAGAAATGGTACCTTCTGCAGTGCCTCGCTCCCCTCAGGAGTTTCCCCATCAGGAAGGTGGTCTCATCTTTGATTCAATGTAGTCAGGACCTGCTGTTCTCGCAGATGGTATCAGACAGAAGCATAAGGTATGAATGGAGTGGGCTGGTAGTAACAAAGAGCCCCTTGCACAAAGCCCACTGAAATCACTGGGAAGACACCCAGAAGCTCATTTTTCTTTAGGTCACTCCTGTCATAGGAGCCGCCTTTGCTGTGTGGCAGAAGGAAAAGCAGCACTCTAGCCCATGCAGCTCCTGACACGGAGCCATCTGAACCTTGAGTGACTCACTCTGCTAACATTCAGATGTCCCACAGGATCTGAGAAACTTCCCACAGCATATGGAGGAACATGACTAACGGTGGCCAGGGTCCTCCCCTTGATGGGAAGCATGTTTGCCGCAGGGTATCTACCTCAGGAATTTTTTGGATGATGTTACCAGCTTAGTTCTGTCTTACAGGTGACCTTTACCCGCATTGTCAAAGGTCCTCTTGCTCTGAAGGAGCAAATTCATCAGCCTTATCCTTCATCTGAGAGCTTCAGCTTATTTCCTGCATGGTAAGCACCTGGGAGATGAAGCTCAAGACAATGTCTTGGGAAGTTGATGTGAGGAACAAGAGATGCGTATTATCTCTTACTTGGATGAAGCAAGGTCAGGTTTGATGTGCTCAGAGCAGTCTAAGTTGCAGGGGAGATGCAATGCAAGGCTCTGTATCTACTGGCATTTTTGAAGATCTGACTTCATGTCAAAGATTACATTTCTACACTCTTTCAGAGGGAAGAAACGAAAATTCAGACACTCAGCCAGGAGCAGGTATGACTTAAAGCTCAGGGTTGCTACTGTGCAAGAACATGGAGTTAGAGCTGACATTGTCAGTTGTGGCTGTGTACTATCAACAAAAGGAGGTGATGCCATGGTTGTACGCTCTTCAAAACATTTCTCCCTCCAGCAGTATTACCTTTTCTCTGTACAGCCTCAGCAGCATACTTCAGCTGCTTCAACTGAAACTGCAAATGATGTCATATTTTTTTTTCATTGGATGGTGAGTGAATGGCCATTTCTGCCCTTATCTCCTCTTTTAGATAAAATGCCCCAAAATGCCATCATTGAAGTTCAGAGGTCATTGGTGATTTTAAAATCCTCTCTAAATGCCTTGGGTCAAAACCTAATGAAATAAAAATCAATGTGAGAGTCAAGAGGCCAAGACACTAAAATGATGTGTCCAATGCGAGCAGCTTGCTGGTTTCAGAGTGCTTCTGGCAGCCATCTGCTTGTTTGAATTTGAGGATGTGATGATTTTAAAAGTCAGAAAAAAGACCACACACTCAATCACAGTCTTCAGATATTTTACTTGATAACAGGATTCCCTTTTTTTGTGCCCATTTTCTTGCAGCGTCAAGAATGTCCTGTTTTGCAATCATACTGTCAGCAGGTGTTCATGGCACTGAAATACCACAGTGTGTAATTCTCTAATCTGAAAAAAAATAAAATCTTTCAAAGCCTCAAAACATTTTCTCTTCACCCCTCTTCATGAATAAGCAACAGAATAGAGTGTGCTATTAAAACTCAATAGCCACTCATTTATTTACATGGTTAATGATTGGCCCTTTTTAGCTAAAAAGATTCATTTTTTTGGTGCTACTCCTATTTTGACTTTGTGGTCTCAGCCTTGTCCTGTGTAACAAAGAAACATTTTATGGATGGTGTTAAGTGAGGCACCGGTGACCAAATCACATTTAAGAGCTAAATTCCCCTTTTATTCTCAAAGGTGGTCAGGATCAAAGCACTGAGAAGCTGAGGCTGGAGAGAGAAACTTGAACTCCTGGTGTATCCTTCCTGTGAACAAAGAAAGACATTATAGATTCCCTTGCTGCCAATGTGACCCCTTTAATCAGCAGCATGTCCACAGTTAAGAAGATGATATTGTGGTAGTCTATAAAAATCCCTGCTGCGGTTGGAGCATCATAAAGCAAATATATTATTGTTCTTGGCCCAAAGACTGTATGACATTAAAAGGTGAAAATGGAGTCGAAGGGTTGGCAGCAGTGGGAAAAGACTTTGTGGTGCCTTTTGACACACCTGGCTGTGGCCAGCTGTTACTGGGGTTGTGGGCATTGCACTGGGAGAGGTTTGCAAGAGGACTGTGGAGAAGGCTGGTGGATGTGACAATACTTAGTTTTTATGCTTTTCACACATAAATCTCAGCTTCTCACAAAGCAGGACAGGATGCTATGCCGATTTCCGAGAACAGAAAAAAACACTAAATGAGGTGATTTGGTTGTAGCCACAGCAGCACTGTTGGGAACAAATCTTGATCTTAAATCCCATCCTGGGAGTCCATTGCATCTCCACTGGGAAGCTTTACCCATTTGTAGACAAGCTCATATGGGGTGTGAATCAAAGGCTTACACCAAACTGGGATGAAGTGGGCATCTCCCTGTTGGCTTCTTGGTGTGCTGTTAGATCTTCTCAGAAATGGTAACGGCAAGGGAAAATATTCAGCTTGGTAGTAAAACAAATAGCATGAGGCTGCCTGTGTTTTCCTTCCATTTTTATCACTGGCCATAGCCTGTTGGCTCTTTCTAGTGGGATTTTCTGTAAGTCTTGTTTGGCATGGAGAAGAGAAGAGCTGGTCTTCTGAAGTTCTGTTGGATTCACCAGGTCCTGTGCTGGTGTCTGGCAGTAGCAGCAGCAGCAGCAGCGACTCAAAAGGCATAGAGACGTGAGGGCAATACTGTAACTCCCTGGAAAAGGTAACCATGGCACTGAGTCACCCATAATTGGCCATTTGTTTTGGGTGAAAAGGTGACTGCTTTTTTAAAATGATCCCATTCCCCAACCCTGTGCTTCTGGAGGGGTTCTAAAAGCCACGGAACAGGGGCTTGATCCTGAATCCATCCTTCTGGTCTCCAAGTTTGGAACTTGTGGTGTTCCCAAATTGCTTTGCCATGTTACAGATGGCTGTACTGACCAGCCTTACTGCAGACTTTGAGGGGCCATGCTTTGGTCCAGCCATGCAATGCTGGCTGTTGAAGAGCCACCATGTCCCTTCAAATCCTCCAGCATGTCCTTTCCCATCACACGCCAGACCATTTCACAGAAGGTGGTGGTTTTTTTTCAGGAAAAACAAGGAGATTGGTGTCCAGCAGCTCCAGAAATCTCTGGGAGCCATGCTGCCAAACGCCCTCTCCCTTCAGCATTGGGAGTCTCCTGGCATGGAGCTGCCTTTGATTTGCACTGATGGAGGCTATGATGGGTGAGCCTCTCTGGGCTCCCTCCTCCTTGGAAACAAGCTGTAAATCTAAATGGATAATATCCCATTGAAATCAGCTGATGAATGAATCAATTGGGTGGGTTCAGAAATCTTCCTGCTGCTTCCAGGGAGAAGGCATACTCGAAAATGACTCCCTGATAACTGAGGAGCCATCCCTCCACGTGGCCGCAGAGCTACTGCCACCATGATGTTCCCCATTAAGGCATTCTGTGGTCATACAGCTCTCAACAGACTAGAGGAGCGGAGGAGGGAAATGGGCAATAGCATCCTTCCTCCACAGCTTTGTTTGCCCTACAGACCCATTGCCTGGCCAAGGAAAGAGCTTTCTGCTCCTCGACCTGGATGTCCTCCAAAGGACAGATCAAGGAGCTAAGACTAGATCTAGGGAGTGGAGGTAAAAAAAAAGCTGAATGTGTGTCTCAGTACCAAGCCAAGCTGCTCTTTCTGATAAAAGCTTTCCCCAATTCATTCCCCAATTTAGTATACTTTGAAGACGTGGTTGCTCCCTACAGATTAATGATTTTGTGAGACTTTTAAAAAACACTGGGGAAAGTCTTTGAAGCCTTTGGCTGAAATTTCCCTGTCTGTGGTGGCCTGACCTGTGGGGAACAGTTGGTTTTCTGGAAGAGGGCTCAAATCAAAGGATGAGGATGCTTTGGCCAAAGGGTCTAGCAAGTTGAAGGAGAAGCATTACTTGAGCACAGACACTCAGCCATTATTAACTTTTTATCAAATAGTGTGAGAAATATGCCAAAGCGTGCTCACACAAGCATTTGTGTGTGAGAAGAAGGTAATTTTACCTGCATGGTGACTAAATCACTGAAACCACCCTTTGGTGACATTACCAGATACAATTTTCATCCCTGCGTTTAACTCACAGTATTTGGTATATTTGATATTTAACTCACAGGTGTATTTGGTAGTGCTAGAGCTGAACTCATGAAGAACTGGGGGAACACAGAAGTTGAAATGATTCAACTTCCCAAGTCAGACTTGTTTCTCTCCACATTTCTCCCGCATTGCTTAGTTTGTGCAAAGCTTCATCCTCCATCTCGTGGCCAGTTGACAGAACCAGGGAAGCGCATCCGAAAGTTTCTGTCTGTAGATACAGACCTGATACACTCCAGAAGGGAAAAAAATGAGCTTTGTTTCTAGTTTCTAGTCATTCCTGGGGCAGGCAAAGAAGTCCCCAGAAACATGGTCTGACACATGAAGTATCAGCTAGAGGTGAGGCTATCAGCTCTCTATTTGTACCCTGCTATTGGTTTCAGCTTTGCAGCTGACAAATATATGTGATATACTTTGCTGCTCACAGCTCTCATCATCACCAAGAACTGTAAAAGATCCTCTGGATGTGTTTTCAGCCCTCACAGTTCATACCAGCCACAAATAGACACAAAGCAGATGAGCTGCTGGCTCACATCAGAGAAATGTGGCAAAGGAAATTTTCAGGGGAAACATCTAGTAACCCTAAATTGGGAAAATTAAAGAGGAGCACGCCAGGATGTGGTTCTTTTTTTCCAATGATGTCACTGCAATGGACCTTATTCTCCTTGGCCTGGCAGTTTATGTAGTCCTCCAAAATGCTACAAAATGTAAGTGGGTCTGAAATCTCCCCTTACACAGTCCAGTAGTAATATTTTTTGTCCGCTTTGTATTCACTGCAGCACAGCTGCCATGGACACCAGCTGCAATCCTTGTGGGAAACTGAGAAACAATGAAAAATAATTTTCCAAGTCACAAACCTACTTTGTGATCAAATTAAAAAAAGATGAGAACATCTTCTACCTCCTGTCTTACCTGCAGGACAGTATCCCATTCAAAGATGTTTTATGCATGAGCATTTTTGGAACAGCTAGTAATTCAGCAGTCACTAAGTTCATGCCATATTCAGTTAACACTTGACTAAAACAAACATCTTTAATATTTTGAGGATACCCAAAGATTTTCCTTTTCAGAAAGCAGGTAAATCAAGTTCAGTTAAGATTGGTATCAATCAATTGGTATCACTAGCCTTTTTCTTTATCCTCCCTATCCTCTATATACTTATGGAGTACTATTGAGGGTTCATGACATACTAATTGTGTGTGTGTTGCAGTATAATAACTCATCCAGCGATTTAAAATGGCAAAGGGATTATAAAGCTAGAGGTGGCTCTGTTGGTATCGCCAGCTTGGTGTTTATTTTAGGGAAAGACCTGTTATCTCAATGTATTGTAGTGCTGCCCTCAGAGCCCTGATACTTCATGCCCTGCATCTAAGGTCAAAGGCAGGCAGATCTCTCTCCTGGTGTCTAATCCGACTTTTTTGTAAGGTCATCTGCTAGGTAATAGCATTATTCAGAAATAAAGCCAAATTTGTCATAGGCCTCATTAGGGAGACTTCACTGTTGGATTACTAAGTCAAATCCAGTGGGTTCTATCACAGCGCAGGGGAAGCCAAGAAATTGTCTGAGTACTGCAGACTTTGGTTGTTAAACCCTAGGAGACTTCGGAGACATTGCTTCTTTGGTCCAAAACAGCAGAATATAGTTTTTAATAAAAAGAATTGGAGAATACCAACTGATATGATAGGAGACAGCACGAGGTAGAGAACAGGTCATGAGAAGATGTGCTAACTCCAGCTGCTGTCTAACTCCAGCTACTGTCTTGTAGACATATCTGCATGTGTATATCCCCATTAACAAAATGGGAACATTAGTAATTCTCTGTCTTTCAGAGAGTCAAGAAGCTAAATTAATTACTGTTTGTGAAGCTAATTGAGATTCCCAGATGAGTACTATTTGCAACACTCTAATTCTTCTTATTGTTATTTCCATTGAGATTTGGCTCCATGTAATTAGTTTGCTGTATCTGCAAACAGGTATTTTCTCTCAAGCTGTTTGGAGGCATTCCTCATGGGACTGGCCTGTGCAGAACTGTGTGGCATGAGGAAGCACTGGCAATCAGGGCTGAGCCATCTTCCAGGTTTTCTACCTCACCCCAAACCTGCATCCATCTCCTTGTATGGCTGTGTTCTTCAGAAAGTCATGTTTCTGCAACTGAACAGAAACAGTTTAAGGAAACAGGCCCAAATTTATGCACCATTATAAATTATTGTGGTACATTATATTTGTGTGTGTGCAGTGGAATAAAGCCCAGAGGTGGATTATGTCCAATCCAGGTAGGGAAAAGGTTTTCCAACAGCATTTTAGTGTCTCTAGGTTTGGCCATTAGCTTCTGTTGTGTTTAACATTAAATAAATTCTCATGCAATGTGTACCAGTCACATATTGTTTTATTTTACACTCACAAGCACTGTTGAGCTCAGTATTTCTGAGTTAGCTCAATATTTTCAAAAAAGTCAATAAAAGCTGCATTTGTAATTACTGAAGATTCACTTGTCAAACACCTCTCCCACTTAAAAGAAGCACAACAGTAATAGAACAAAAAGACTTACTAAAATGATGCTGGTTTTAAAACAAAACAACCCTTTGGGATTATGTAAGAGCTATAGGAAGTATATTGTTATATTTATGAATGTGGAATTCTATTCATTATTTTCTGAGTCCAGGTCAGTGTGTTTTGCTTTTCCTTTCATAAATAAGCAATAAATGACATTGATACATTCAAAGGAGTGAGTTTTAAGGAGCTCGAAACACCAGCAGCTTTGTCAGAGGTTTCATCAGAGAGAAGCTAAGTCAGTATGAGCTGGAAAGCTTGGGGAAGTAGAGAAAAATAATCAAGTCAATGTGTCAAAAAAGGCTGTGCAACTTAGACTGGAGTTGTGCTTGTTTACCTTTCTTGTGCATAAAATCTCAGAGAAGATGGACTCAGTGCTGGGAAAATGGTTTTAAGCCAACTGAGGTACTTTGCAGTGGTCACATCTCTGTTACAATGGGAATATGGAGGTGTAGGCATTTCTATTCACTTAGAGTCAGTGAAACACTCAATCTGATACCTGTATCCAACATAATAAATTTTAATGTTGTGATTTTTGTGTTCCTGTAATCCTGGAACAGTCCTTCAAAATCCATATTTGCCAAGGTAAATATATTTGGCCTAAAGGTCAACTGGGAGATTCATTTTATACACCCCTGAATGAATAGGAGGTAATAGTCCTTATTCATGGACTCTGAGCTACCTGAATGTCTTCAAAGATCTGCCACTGTATCTCTGACAGACTGAAATGAGNAAAAGAAGAGAGATAAAGGCAGTGTTGAAGTTGCTTGCTGACAGCTTGGCATCCAAACGTTAAAGGTGCATGCCACTACCTCTGCTTAAGAATGAGTCCTGAAAAACATCCCGCTCCTTCCCAAATTCCATCCCCCTGAAAATTAATACTTCATTTACCTTGCAGCTATGTTTGTTCACTTGGAAAGAAAAAAAAGTCTATGAAAAGTCTATGAGGCCAACTTGATTTGTCTTACCAGCAAAAATGAATTTTTTGTTAGAAGAAAATGACAGCTGCTCTCTAAGACAGTGCTTTTATTAGATTGTTTTTCTCTTTATCTCTATAAAAATAGCATTCTTGCAGGAAGCCATTAGGTTTACCCATTCTTACTGATGAATAGCTGGCATGTGAAATATAGACCTCTTGCATGTTGCAAAAGGTCAGAGTACATAGCGTGTTCTTTGAGCATCAGAGATAAGGCAGACAGGCACATTTTTTTTTAACCTGACAAAAGGGTGAGATAATCCAAGTGGAAGCTACAGTATTTGAATGAACTTCAGCCGTTAATGTCTGCCATACCGAAAGGCCTGAGTGATCTCCTGCCAGTTTTACATTCACGTAACTCCATGGTTGAAATGGAGATATCGTGCTTTACATCAGTGAGAAATTAAATTTCACTTTCTGGAAGAACCAAAGATATCTGGTGCCAAAGGATGAGGAAAGCCATTCAAATTCAAGACTACGAGGAAACATATGGAAGAGAAAAGAGGATGACAAAGGGTGCAATTATCACCCTACCATTACCCATCTTAAGAAAGTGGGCATCTAGTCCTAGCTGGACTTCCAGGCTCCCTGTACAGCCAAAGCTCTGGGCATTGGAGAGAGCCATGCATGCTAAGCATCCTAACCAGTGTTATTGCTATCATCTCTGTACTCTATATGAATGGTGTTTGCCAAAGGTTGAATCAGGTCAATGTAAAGCTGGATGTGGTCTCTTGGGTTGTCACATCCATCTCACAGTGAGTGCATCCTGTGTGTCCTGTTATCACCTCAACACAAATCTATTGAGTTCCATCTTAACCTTCATTTGGTTTGTTATCCCAACTCTTTCTTCCAGTCTATACCATAAAACTCTCTTCTCTCATGCTCACAGTGTGCAAATGAGTTTAAGCAGCTTCCTTACCTCCTTGTTATTAAATATATGTTGCACCAGAAGACAGCAAATGCATCTTCTCTCTCTTGTTGAACTCACACAAGCCAGGAGAGGTTTTCCTCTCTTTTGAGGAGCTCAGTGGCCAGCTGCTGTGTGACTTACAGCTGATTGCTCCTCATCCCACTGAATTGCTAAAGGATGTTTGGAAACTCAAAGCATCCTTCTTGATACTGTGAAAACAAAATCAGAGAAAAGTGTATTCTGAAAGGCCAGATTTTCTTTTGGCAAATTTGCAATGATTTTGTAGATGATTTTGCCACGCATGGTTTTGTGGCTGCCACAGGAAAACATGTGACAAAATCTGCTTGCTTAGTTTTGTGGCTTCTCAGCTGTAGATAAAAGTAGGCGTCATATTCGCAACAATAATCTGAGAACAGGAGGTCGTTATCAATGGTGATAGAGAATGGGGAGAGTCAGGGCTCGGGGCTGAACTCATTTCTAGATACATATGCAAAGCAGTAATAAATGAGCTGCAGTTTATTATAGGGAGAGCATCAGCTCTTCCAGCTGCTCTATTAGGACTTCAGATTAGGATATTTAATTATGCCCTAGCCTCCTCCTTTAAGCAGATTATTACAGTGACACACTGACTGCTGTTCCCTGCCAGTGCCCTCGGACTTTGCTCCTTCTCCTTTGCTCATAATGTCCCTGCTGGAGGGAGGAGGCCAGGACTGAGCAGAGGGATTACTGCAGGCAGGGAGGTCTCCGGGCTTTGTCTTACATAAAAAAATAAAATAAAATCTGTGTTTATGAGAATGATAAGGATTTTATTATTATTATTAAGCACACCTGGGATCTTATAAATAGGGAGTCTTTCAATAATGAAAACCACAGCAAGCACAGAGGAGGGAAATTGCAGTAGCGGGGCTCCTTTCTTTTTATTAATTCTGCCTATCTGTGCTCTGCAGAGAGCAGAGCTGTGGCAGGGGTCATCCCCCTCCTCTTCACCTCTGCACTCCCATGTGCGGTACTGGCTCCAAATACACCCATGCCAGGGTGACACATCTGTGCCCCCTTCCATGTCTCCTCTTCAAACACCCTCCAGAGGCAACAAAGCTTCCATGAGCTGAAGGCTCTAGTTCATCCCGGTAGGATTATGGCTGCTGTGATGCTGCCTTCCCAGGTTGTCTTTTCTGGGTACGTCTCTTTGAGCAAAAAACTCCTCTTGCTACAGAAAAAGTCCTTGGTCTGTGCTGCTGGAGGTGAGCCATTTCACCAGGGCTCCCTTTCCAGATTGTTTATTTTGTCCCACCACAAGGTCATCAGTTCCTCTGTGCAGTGACTTTCACTTTCTTCTACTTTTTTGAGGGGATAATCGTCCTTACGGGGCTTTGAAGTGCCATGTAAGAGTTGGGGTCACTGCTGATAATACAAATATTACAAGGACAAAGGCAGTGAGCATGGAAGAAAGGCATGGGTATCTGGAGAAGCTAGTTGCCCATGGCTTGGATGGGAGTGCTCTTCGCTGGGTTAAAAACTGGCTGTAGGGCTGGGCCCAGAGTTGTGGTAAATGGAGTTAAATGCAGTTGGGGGCTAGTCATGAGTGATCTTCCCCCGGGCTCGGTATTGGGACCGGTTCTCTTTAACATCTTTATCAATGATCTGGACAAGGGGATCAAGTGCACCCGCAGTAAATTTGCAGATGACACCAAACTAGGTGGGAGTGTTGACCTGCTGGAGGGTAGAAAGGCTTTGCAGAGGGATCCAGACAGGCTGGATTGATGGGCCAAGGCCAATGGGATGAGGTTCAACAAGGCCAAGTGCCAGGTCCTGCACTTGGGTCACAACAACCCCAGGCAGCACTATAGGCTTGGGGCAGAGAGGCTGGAGAGCTGCTGGGCAGAAAAGGACCTGGGGGTGTTGGTCGACAACAGGCTGAATATGAGCCAGCAGTGTTCCNGAAAAGGAGGCTGAGGGGAGACCTTATTGCTCTCTACAGCTACCTGAAAGGGCGTCATCTCTTCCCCCCAGTAACAAGTGATAGGACGAGAGGAAATGGCCTCAAGTTGTGCCAAGGGAGGTTTAGATTGGATATTAGGAAAAATTTCCTTACTGAAAGGGTTATTAAGCATTGGAACAGGCTGCCCAGGGAAGTAATGGAATCATCATCCCTGGAGGTATTTAAAAGACAGGTAGATGTGGTGCTCAGCATCATGGTTTAGTGATGTTTTTTGTTAGTGTTAGGTTGATGGTTGGACTAGATTATCTTAAAGGTCCCTTCCAACCTAGACAATTCTATGAGGTTTCTTAGTGAGGACTGGTGATTATTATTTAGTTTTTTGTATTTTTATCAGAAAATTTATGGGAAAAAATAGTATGGTGTTGCCCAAATAAATGGTTCATACATTGGGACTAAATTCATCCAATGATTTTGGCTCCAAAAATGGAGATAGGAACTCTGGAAAAAACATTAAGTGCTCCTATTTTCCAAGGAAATGTTTTACATTTTCTTTTTGAAAGGCATACTTTATATTGAGAAAAATGGAGAGGGGAGGAAGAATGAAAGAGAGGAAATGTAAATGAGACTATAAATAGAATTGAACCTTTTTTTTTCATCCAGAATATTAGAAAATACACCTCCTGAGCTATTTTATGTAGATTTTTTCCTCAAAAAAAGTATTTTTCCTTCAGCTCTTTTCCTAGATTCTGGATTTCCTAGATTCCAGCCTTCCTGGACCCCTTTGCCCTGCAGGATTATCTCCCAAGGGACTCTCCCAACCAGGGTTCTGAACAGGCTAAAGTCCATTAAGGTTTGGGTTGTTACTGTGGTTTTCCTCATTTGCAGTTGTTCCATGCACCATATTTTGTCATTTTATGGATCCCTAAAGATCCACACGCCACCCCTTGAGAAACAACAGCCTGGAAAAACAGGTGGAAAATTTGTTCTTCATGTATCATTGGAGTTCCTTGATATTACAGGAAAACTGGGAGGAGGAAAATCGTGGACTTCGGTTTCATTGCAAGAAGAGCTGTTTTATTGCAGCAACAAAGGTTTTTCTTTGAACAAAACTAGACAAGTCTGAAGTTGTTGCGCAGTGAGCACACCATGCTCACAGGGGAGAGTGTCGTATGCTGCAAATGCACCCAGCTCCTTCAAGGCAAAGACCATACAGCCAACAGGTTCAGGCCAACCTTTCCAACCAGCCGAGTTGTACATACTTGTCCATCATTCCTCAGTCTCCCCAGGGAATGGGAGGTAGTAGGGTACCCTTGTACCATGCATGCAGCATGAGCAATATGGCCCTTTCCCTGTCTTTTTCTTTCCTCCAGAAGAATGGATTCATTGAACGTAATAAATGTGTTGGTAAAACTGTCCTGCTTGGTGCCATGCACCCGTTGCTCCTGGCAAAGCTTGGTTCTCTGAATACATTGTGGCTACTTGTGTAGCCTTGTGATAACACAGCCTTGTGTTGTGTTATCTCTGTACTTCCCATGGAGAAGTCAGTCCTCAAATCACTTAAGCAAGGTGTTTTCAGTGAGGCTGGGTTACATGCTGGCCACACAGCTGAGGAATGCAGGTATTTGGGACTCCTCTGGAAAGACGCTGCTGAAAGATCTCCAGGGTCTACTGTACTAAGCATAAGCCTACCACCCCCAGGGTTTGGAAGAGAGTGAATTCCTTCCAGGATTATAGGATTAAGAGGCTGAAAAGTGATTCAAATTCTTCATTAAACAG
>VXAK01016207.1:0-31184 GCA_013399435.1 Arenaria interpres
TTAATGTTTTGGTGTTTTTTCTGGACTACATAACAATAGCTATCCTTTAGAAAAAGATCCCAGATAAATAAAACACTTTCATTTTATGTGCCATCAAGTTATTCAAAAGTAGTTGTAAGATTTCCCCAACTATTGCTTACAGAGATTAGGAAGAAATTAGCTCCTTACATTATGATACATTTTACTTTAAACTTGGTCAAGTTTTGCTGACTGAAGCAGGATAAGCTTAGAAGTGGAACTATCCTGGATACTGCATATTCATTTTGATATCAAGGCAGAAAGATAAAGTTAGCAAAAGACCCTGAAACATGAATTGAAAGAGCTAAGATCAGAAGTAGGCTTCACATGGCCAAAAGAAAATGTCTATAGCATAGATATCTACAGCTGATCTAGAGTGTCTAGACTCCCTAGTAAGTCAATGAAGAGAATTAGGCACTTCCAGGCTGCAATTAATTTCATCATCCTAAACCAGGAGTCTAAAATTAGTGATATGAATCATGCTCTAAAAATGACTATTTTTTTTTCCTCCAGTCTATATAAAGAAACTGAGGGTGATGAACTCAGATGAGGACCTCTACACAGTAAATATTTTTAAGTTAGCTGGGATCATTCCAGTTTCTCTTTCTTTGCTCACTTAAAATATTTTAGATCAGCAGTATCCTGACTAAAGGAGTTACACAAATAAAATATTCATGAAAGACTGTGTGGTGACATCCATCTAAGTCATGGGAATTGCTGTCATTGACTTTAAAGGGACATGAGTTTTGCCTAAATGGAGCCTCTCCCTCCTCAGTGTAGCTGTCTAAAAGCTCAGTATTAAGCAAAACTAGTTGTTAAGGTCCCTGTGAAGTCAATGGAGAAGCACAGTCCTGATTTTAGTCATTCTGAACTGAAAAGGTCTCAAAGGTAACTTTGGATGAATATGCAAGTGCTAGTGCCCATCTCTATCCCACCAATCACAGTGGGAATCCAGAGAACTAGTTTAGACCTGATTCCTAAATTTTAGAAAGCTAAAGTTATTTGTGATAAATCCATGCCTAGACTCTGTTTTTCACTGCATGTCTTCTTTATTCTAGTTTGAGTGAAAATACAGTAATAACAGTTATAGTAATTGAAAAAGAATTGGAAAAAGTTTCTCTTTTTCCATTGAGTTAAAATGTTTGAAACTGAAAAATCTCTATAATTGCTAATTTATGCCGTGTTTCTCACTGGGTTAGAATGTCACCGATCAAAAGTTCTCTCTCATTTCAAGTGACCTTTAAAACTCTTTGTCATAAATAACATCCCATCCCAGAAAGCTTGATTAGACATGTACACCTCTACAAATCACTTCCCCTGCTTCTCTAAGTCATGAACACATTTAAAGAGCTCTGCTTTAGAAAGAAGTATGACCAAGCTGACAGGTCTTCTTTTTTTTTTTTTTTCTGCTTTTTTAAGTTTGGAGCAAAACCTGAAGGATAACATATACTCCATGTAATGTTTAGTCATTTTGTCTTCTCCCCTCACAGGTAATTGATTCAACAAAACATTTCTCCCCCATTTTCAGCCTCTTTCGCCATGTCTCAAAGTTCAGTATTTTTACCAACTCGTGAAGTATTTTCTTCCCCTAAATTCAGTAGTAAAACTAAAGTTCCCTAAGGACTTCTTGGGACATTATGAAATTTTTTATTATTTTTATTTTAGGAGTATACTTCGGTTCGCACGCTGATGTATCTCAAGATAAATGTCAAGGTTTAAAGCAGAGAGGGAAGAGGGGAGCATCTTCACTATAAGAGTGAAGTTCTTACTGATGAAATATGTATTTTCTTTCTTTTCTTTTTTTTTTTTTTAAGTCGGAAGGCTTGTCAGCCTTTCCTAAAGATTGCTACTCTGAATTTGTAGAAAGTATTTTTAAGGACACCATTTTCCTTTCTTTAAGTTCCTCAAGAGAAAACAAAAACCAACAAGCAATAAAAGCAAACAGTTCAATAAAAAGCCGTATATAAATTATGAGTGAAATCAGCTTCACAGTAGCTTCCATGAGATTGTTGTAGCATTGACCCAGAATGCTGTGGATGGAGTGTCCATTTTCAGCCTCACTACAGGTATTTTTGTGCCCATTTTTCTTCCCTGTCACTTCATAAAATGAGGATAAGTGCTCCCCGGTGCTTCTCAGAACCTGAAGTTAGCAGTTTGCTCTAGTATTCTAGAGAAGAGGAACGTGTGACTATCTTAGATTTGAGCCATTCAAAGATTTTCCATTGAAACGATCTTTTGAAGGAAGATGTATGTTTTGTGCCTTTGGAATTGTGATTTTGATAGAATTATATACTTTCTTTTTTTCTTCAGAAAACTGCAGTTCAGTATGTTGTTTGGAATGGTTCAATTCACGTGCAGCATTTCATACCAAAAACCCCAAAATGTCCTGATTAAAATAAGCTCAAAAATAGTCTTTCTACTTTGAAATACTGCCTCATGAGAGGAGTTGTTCCATGCTCCAGTCTCTCCTTTGGAGTACATTCCTTCTTTGAATCACACACCACTGAAATCAATGGCCAGAGACCATGCTACATCAGGTTTCCAAATTCTGTTTTCCATAAAGCATCTGACATTTTCAAGAAATGCAAAGAGATGTTGACATCAGTTGAAAATGAGATACAAATTCAAATATTTTGTTTACAGGAACACTGAAGTGTTTCCTTTTAATCAGAAATGTCCCATGAAGGTTTTTTTTCTCATTCTTAGTGGAAAATAAGGGGAATTTCCTGTCAGTGGGAAATAATGACACTTCAATTTGTCTAATTTTGAGAAAAAAGCTGGTGTTGAAACATCACAGGTTCCTTGCATACCAAAATTCCAAATTTCTTCCTACTCTATTTTAGACAGATGTCAACTGACATTTTGGCGCCTAGCTCCCTTTTCAGTGGTTTCTAACGGATCAGTTAAGCAGTTGTATTCCATGTATGAAGAGCTTGAATAATTCCTATTCAACAAGTTTAAACACAGCAGACTTTAGTTTTTACAGTTCCCTGCCTGAGACAGCTGGTTTCTTTACCATTGTTAGTTAGGTGGCTACCATTTTTAACCCAGAGAAGACCCTCTTACATATGGGGTGACCAGCAATATCAAAAATCCGTCCCATAAATACAGAACTAAAGTAGTATTGTACATTTCCAGATCTGTAAGTATAAGCAACTGGAACGCTATAGCTAACTAGGCATTGATGGCAATGATGGAAACATTTCCCTTGAGCAGATCCCATGAAGTCTCCAGTATGATGCAAGCTGCTACTTCTCCCTGAAACTTTCCGTGCTTGAAATAAAAGCTGAACCATCCCAGCAAAGCAGTTCCACGTTAAAATCACAAGACCACCTCTACAGTCCCTACGGACTGGAAACACGCCGGGTCAAATGTTCTCATTGGCCTTGTTTTATTACAGTCAATGGAGTAATGCCAAAAGGAGAATTTGGCCTAGGAACCTAAGCATATGGCATTGTTCTGTTACACTTGCACAAATCACTGTATATTATTACTGAGAACATACTGGGCCCTTATTTGAGTGCTGGAAGAGAAAGGGTTTGAGCACAGGGCTATAAGCCAAGAATTCCTGAGTTCAACGTTGGGGTCTATCAAACAAGCCATGCTGTTGCTGTTTCCTTGTGTGTGAAACACAGGGATAGGAGGATGAGAGTATCCACATTATTCACAACATTAATTTTGGCCTAGCAAAACCATCTCCCTGGACTTTTTCCATATTCTTTGGAGAAAGACAGGCTCCACCATAGCAGACCTCAGAGAATTACCAGGTGTTGATATACCTCCAGTGATCAAAAGAAAGGATCCCGCAAAGGAACATATTTGTCCTGTCTGGCTAACTTTGAAAACTGATAGCATTCATGTTCAAAGAGTCGGAATGGCAGGATTTATATACCAGCACATTTCCACCACAGCTTAAAGCTAGAATTGCTGTGAGAATGTGTAGGTGATCTTGTTAGCAGAGACAATATGAAAGTTCACTTGAAATTTGTACAGCTCTTGAAAGACTGGAAACATGACTTTGTCAGAATTACCATATGCAGATGTAGGATATTCATTGAGGTCATGTAGGATAGTGAGTGATGGAGCATTAGCCAACATATTCAAGAGTTTTCCAAGTGCTTAAAGCCAGACAGAACCACTACAAGGACTTGTGGAGTCTCATTTCTTGCATATTTCTCAGTTTTTTACAGTTGCCCTAAACTAAGGCAGATTCCAGCCCGGAGAGTCAAACAACACTCCGGGGTAAATGGCATAAAATCTGCCAGCAAACATCATGTTTGACTCATGGGTCAGATTGCCCATTGCTCACTGTATCTGATGCCATGAAGCTCCAAGACGGCAAAGGAAGCAGCCAAAATTTCCAGCCTCAGATACCTGCAGCAGCCCCAGCCCCGGTAAAATCTGCAGCAGTTCTGGCGTGGTGTGGGTGGAACAGGAAATATCAGGAGAGAAGGGGATGAAGGCAGCATCTGTTGGATTTAAGAGGTTTTCATTTCAACAGGCCTGGACACCTACTCCAGGAGTTTTACAGGAACAAGTTAAAGAGCTTTTTGAACTACCAGTGCCATTTTTTTAGGAAGTCTGGGAACACTCCAAAGGCTTGGTTAGCTGGTAATGTAGCTCTAACATCCATTAGAAGATCTGGTATTTTTCTACATAAGTTTTTGAGAGACATCCTGGCAGAAGCTCAAAGGCCCATTTATGCAGGTGTCAAGGGGATAGTCATATCCCGTGAAGCCAAAAAAAACCAAAAAACCTCTTCCTTTATGGGTCATGGGTAGTGTAAAATTCTCTACTTTGCCCTAAACATGTTACCAGCTTTTAAAGCTGAACACAAGGTAAAGAATCAAAGTTCAGCTTGCAGGGTTTCAGTTAGCTGCCCTAAATAGTTATGAAGAATCCAAATCCCCACCCTTTCCCTCCTTCACCTGGGAGAGATTGGAGAAGCTGCCTTCTGAAAATTTCTGTCTTTCTCCAAAAGACTAGAGGGTCTAATAGATATGTAGACAGCTCATCCACAGACCACTCAAGTGAGGTGCCAGGACGGTCACCTCTCTTCCCTGCTGGCATGTCTTCAGGTTTCCTCCCCCAGTCTTCATTGTGTGTTGGCTGCAGCACATTCCCCAACTAGCGAGGCTGAATAAACTGAAAACACCTCTCCATGCAAAGGCTGAGAAGGGATGTGCTGAGATGCAGCAAAGAAAGCATTTGGGCACATTTCAACCAATGCCTTTGCATTCACCAGCCTGGGCATTGCTGGTGTGGGCCAAACATGTCCGACAAAGACAAGTTTCAAGTGTTGAGGCCCCATTAGGTTTACCAGAATAGCTTTTTCTGTACAATGTATAAGGATAGTGCTAGGGAAAACAAAGAGGAGCACAGGGCTTTTGCCCAGAGAAGCTGTGGCTGCCCCATCCCTGGAGGTGTTCAAGACCAGGCTGGATGGGGTTTTGAGCAACCTGGTCTAGTGGGAGGTGTCCCTGCCCATGGCAGTGGGGTTTGAACTAGGTGATCTTGAAGGACCCTTCCAACCCAAATCATTCTATGATTCTATAACCATCTAGGGAACCTATACTATTTATGTCACCTCTGTCTTTTCTCCTTGAGGGTTTGGTCCTGTCCAGAGTGAGGTACGGGCTACTGGACCAGCCATGAGGGCAGCTGAGGCACAGGGCAGGTCAGGAGCAGAAGCAGGTAACAACCTGAAACACCAGCTGGTTTCGTTATAAGATACAGGCTCACTTTCATCCTGGGAGAAGATTCAATCCTTTCTAACTCAAACCACACACATCTGGCAAGGTCCCAGCTTGGTCTTCACCTGAGTACCCCCATCTCCCACACTATGCCTTACTAGGCAGTTTCACTGCTGCAGACTATCTGATAAGCCTTCCTGATCTTCCCACATGCTCCTGCACAGCTTCTGGTCCAACAGGCAGCTGCCGATGATGTGCTCCATCTGCCCTCCAAAGCTCCCTACCTGCCCCAGGGAGGCATCTGCAAGCAGCAAGCAGAGTCCAGAGCACCTGGGGGTGGGGAGGTCTCCATATGGCATTTCTTCTCTTACTCCTAGACCATCACATCTTCCCCTCAGGTGCTCCCCCATCCTTCTCTCCAGCTCAGCCTCCTCGGTCTCCTGTGGCTCTTCTCTGCTCATGTTATATCTGTGCTTTTGAGGGCCTCAGAAAATTCAAATCTTTGAGGTTTGTTTTTCTCAGAGATGGGTGAGTTGCAGCATCCCCACCCAGAAGTGTGACAGCACGGTGACCTTCCCGCCTGTGGGTGCCTGAGAAAGCAGCTCCCCCGCTGCCCACGTCATTCCCCATTCTTCGCCCCACACTCACTCCAAGCCCAGGCGAAATTCCCGCTGAAGCCAACACGGAACGTTGCCTGAGCGAGGGATATAAGGCTTCATTAACAGCTTGTTAATTGCCGTGGAAGGCAGTGGGGTGACAGATAACTATCCATAAGTGGGATGAAGATTGTATTTTTTTTTCCCTGGTCTTCCACGGCTTTGTGAGACAGCTCAGATGCCCCGAATATCAGCCTAGCCTCCAACAATGCGATTTGTGAGATCCCTTTGTTGTCTAAATTCCCTTAAGTGGAAATATGTTTTCTAACAGCACAGAAACTCTCCCCAAGGCTTCTGTTGTACCAGGTTAATCAACCATACATGACAGCAGAATTAGAGGTGCTAGTATTTTATGTTCTGCATCTAAAGTATGTTTCTTCGTGTGTACTTAACAGGCTTTAATTTTATAAAACATTGCGCAACAAGGCACCTTGGGGAAGAGCAATTAACTCAGATTATGTTTTCGTTTCAGTGAATACCAAATGAGAAGCTGAAATACTGATTTATGTAGCCACAAAGTCAAATCATGCTCCTTAATACTGCCTGATTTTTCAACGTGGCTGTCTTTGGTCACAGCCAAGCCTTTTAGTCCTGATATGCAATTAAGAAGTTGCTCAAACTGAACTCTCCTTTACAAATATATCAAGATATTTTATAATCACGATACACAGACAACCAGTCCTGTTTGAAGTTAATTGTGAGACTCCTATCATCTCAAGTGAGAGCAGGAATAAACCTACCGAGGACATTTTGGTATAATTTTCCTGTTGATGACTATCACAGCCAGTTTATGTTAATTATGGATGGGGATAGGCACTGCAAAACAATTTGAAGGATGAAGGTACTAATTTAGGATCCAATCTAGCTCTCATTAAAGTCAATGGAAAGATTCCTATTGACTCCAATGGAAGCTGGTTCAAGCCCATAAAGACCGAATGAGCTCATGTGAACCTTCTCCTCCAATTTCTCACTACAGAAAAGAAATGATGCATCAGCACCTGAACCACTATTCATGCAGAGGGCTTAATTTGGTCACCTTGAGTCACGCACAGCAGCTCCTTGCTATACCGGCTGTTCCCTTGGCATCAAGAAGTCTGTGGACAGTCTGTAGTGATTTGGGCTGATTCAGGATGCTGCCATCGGAAGGGTTTTCCAATTGGAAAAATGGGTTGCAACAAGAGATGGGATGGGACACGGAGTGAAGAGGGAAGGGAAGGGAAGGGAAATAAATTTCCATCATAAACCCAGAAATAGCATCAGTTTTCAAGGCTTTCAGGCAGGATGCAAGGAGCAATCCCCTCACAATGGTTCCCCAGGGCATCACATCCATTTCTCCCCAGCTCTGCTGCAAGGAGCCAACCTGATCCTGGCAGCACAGAAGAAGGGGAGTTGTGGACCCCGCTGCTCCCCAACGTCATCACCAAGGCAGTCCAGCCTCCTCTGCTATTGCAACCACTGATTCCCTGCAGCCACCTCCCCTGGCCTCAAGTTGTGCCAAGTGAGGTTCAGATTGGATATTAGAAAATTTTTTTACACTGAAAGGGTTATTAAACATTGGAATGGGCTGCCCAGGGAAGTGGTTGAGGCACCATCCCTGGAGGTATTTAAAAGACGGATTGACATAGAGCTTAGTGACATGGTTTAGTGACGTTTTTTTATCAGTTAGGTTGATGGTTGGACTAGATGATCTTAAAGGTCCCTTTCAACCTAGACAGTTCTATGATTCTATGATTCCTCTGCTCCTCACTGGCAGCTGCCTGCCTGGCAGCCTGGATCAGGGAGAGCAAGCAGAGGTTGAGGCCAGGCAAAGCAGAAAAACAGAGGATTCAGCCTCCCTGCCTGCAAGGCTCCTCTCAAGAGTCAGGCAGTCAGCGAGCCATTCAGAACCTTCTGTCCAATTCTCCCAAAAGGGATGTGTTAGGAAATCCCCTCCCATGAAAAACCCAGCTTCCTGTATTTTCTTTTCTTCTGTGTTATAAATCCACTGTGAATCCTATGCAGTAGGCTTTATTTTTACTTTTCACATGATCCACAACACATGATCACCAAGAAAAATGTATCGATAAGGTATTTTTTCCCTGCACTAGGAGAAGAATTCATTCTTTCTGGCCCAATTGGTAGAAAAATGTCATTCAGGGTAAATAAGGCTGTCATTACTGCCTATTAAGAGATATGATTTCATTAGACACAAATATATTTAGTCTGTGAAAAGTTCATAAAAATTGAAATTTGATTCCTTCAAACGGAAGTAGTGATATTTTTTCACAGCATTTTCCAGGACACCTAATTCTTATGCATGTCCTACTCTGACAGATAATTCTTTAATAATGACACCCTATTACCTCTGCTCATTGCTCTAGGTTTTTCTTTCCTTTTGCCTGTCCCACTCATTAATAAATGTTTTACTACTTTTAGTTAGCATGCTAGTGTCAGAGCAACCAGGGAAAAGAAGCTAGATTTTCATCTGTCTGCTGCACTTACAGTGGAATCATTAACTAATTTCCAGTTGCAAATTTCTACCTACTAATAATGCTCAAGCCACAAGGAAATGGGATTGAATTTCAGATTCCAGCCTGAATCTCTGAGCCTAATAATGGCCAAAAAAAAAAAAAAAAAGGCATTTTTGATACCAAGGATTTTTGATGTAGTCTTTAAAAGATAACAGAATGGGTGTGATTGAGGCTCTCTCAGGGCAGACCCGCACAAAATGGAAAATTTGTTGGTTTTTCCCATTGTGGTCTTCCAGGTGCAGGAAAAAAAACAAAAAACAACCTGCTATATCATGAATACTTACTACTCTGCGACAGGATATTAACTGTCAGCCAACCAGCCCATCAGATAGCTTGGCTTGCCGTCTCTGGGCCAGAAATTAAGATTCCTATGGTCCTTAGTCAGCACTGCTACCAGGGAAGGCAGAGAGAGCCCTCCCCTCTTGCCAAGACAGTAGCAGTGCTGGTGAGCTTGTCTCTGACAGAAGTCACTCTTTGCATATCTTCCACCCATCAGTCTGGGAATTAAGAGATAAGGAGCATTTCCGTACATAAATAACCTCTGAGCTGTCTTTGAAAATAGAGTTCGGCGTTTTTCAGCTTACCACTGGCGATGGCATTTCTGCTTATGCAAGGCTAGTTCATCATAGCCCTGACTCAACATTGCAAGAAACATCATGAAGGCCACCCCCGACCCCTGTGCTGCCAGGGTGACTAGATCCCCGGGCAGAAACTTGCTCTGCTCCTCCCTCTCCCAGGAAAATGCAGAAGAGTCTGCATTTTCTGCCTTCCCCAAGAAGCTGCAGGGTGGGGGATTCTCCCCGAGGACGGGTGATTCAGGCTGTGGGATCAGTTCCAGATCCACCCGTGCTGGCTGAAAGGAAAAAAAAAAAATCTCCATGCCCATCTGACTTGCCACGGTTCCCCTGTCCTATGGGTGTTTCCTTATTCAATAGACTGACTGTGAACACCCTTGCCTGCTCCAACCTGGATAACACCTGATATTTAAGCTGCCCACACCAACCTCATCAGGAAGAACCCACAGGGACGGTTTGGCCAGCAGGTCGTGTGGGGCCGTCACCAAAGCAATCAGGCCAAAGAAATGACAACCTGGTGTCCCCATGCAGCTGCTTGCAGCTGCCTGCATCTGTGATGATCCCTCCCAAGAACACCAGCTGAACCCTGAGGTGCTCTGTGAGGGCAGGAGGGGGTGGCTGGAGGGAGAAGCACAAGGCACTATCTAGCTGCAGCCTTCAGCATCAATGGTCACACCGAAGCAACAGAATACAGACCCGTGCTGGAACTGTGGGGAGGTTTTTTGATGCAGAGGGTGCCAAATCCTTTTCCATAGCCCTCCCACAGACCCTCTCTCCTTCACTTGTTGCACATCCCCAGACCCTGGCTTGGCTGGATGGAAAGAGCCGTAAACAGAGGAAAGATTCAGGCATATTTGCTTTCAGTTGGTGTATCCCGCTTGCATGTGAAAAAATGTCCTGTAGTTAGAGCACGATTCTGACCTCCTCCTTATCACAGGCCTGTGGCACTTGCACAGAGAGACCAGCAAGAGAACCCAGAGAAAAGGACCTAATCTGCAATCCTGCAAACTGGCTGAGGACACCGGCCAGAGAAACACAGCTATCTTATCTCTCTCCGATTTCCCCCGGCTGTTTCCAGTATGTCACTCATAGAGTAGCTGTTACCCCGAAAAAATGCTGGAGGTTTTATTCAGATGTCTGTTGTTTCTCACCTACACCCAGCTCTGCTCGCTTTAAGGCAGCCTGGTCCTGCATCATGGTGAGACCGGAGCAGCATACCAAACCCCACTCAGACCCCCAGGCAGGTCACAGCATCCTTATTTCTGATTTTTACACCCCATCTTTTCAGTACCTCATACCCAGAATTCCCTCCTCACAAAAGAGTATTTTGAAATCGCTGATGTAATAACTTCTCTCGTTTTTTTTCCCAGAAAGGTTCCTCCTCTGCTCTCTGGGCAAACATGGGCTTCTGCAGCCAGCCAGTTCTTCAGCTGCATTGCACTCTCCTGGCATCCCACCAGTTTGCACTGGCCAAGGTTTGCCTTGTCATCTCTTGTGGCCTTCATTCCCTGATACATACAGATCTTGCCGTGCCATCAGAGGCAGTTGTGGAAAAATGAAATGTGTTCTCTAATTTTTTGCTGTTGCATCTCAAGCCTCACTCAGCTACTCCAGTGCATCGGTTTTCAGTCCTCTCCCCTTTCCCTGAAAGGTCATCTCTGTCTAGAAAGGCCAACACATATAAACCTCTTGAAGTAATTTTCTACTGCCTTCTTCAGGTGTAAGACCAGGCCCTTGAGGATCCATTGACAGCTTTCATTGAAGCTTTCTTTAATGGTGATTAGAAAACTGTTCAAAACACCCACTTTCATCAGGAACTAGAACTGATCTCAGGGTAGCGTATTGGGCCAAAGACAGATAATTGGCCTTGAGCACTGCAGAAACCCTGTAAAAATGCTCACATTCAAACCCAGAGAAAAAGGCTTGCCTTGGAGAATGTCATCCTTCCTATACTACTCCCAAGGAGAAGTAGTTTTTTCTGTCCTACAGAGTTTACTATTTTCTCCCTGCCCCACCTTCACTCAGCCACATTTTCCCATGCCCTCAGTTCTTCTTTTGAGAAGAAACATCTTGGTAGAGAAGCACTCTAACCCAGCACATTCCATTCAATTTCCCGCTCCTAAGAGAGAGACTTCAGTTAGAAACAAGAGAGACAATTCCTACCAGAGGGTGGTTTAGATCTTAGTTTTACTGATTTGAGTAACTTTTTCAATCTGTTGACAATGGAGATTGGAGGACAACCACCACCTTGGTGGGTACTTAGTTTTCATGGTTGAGAGCATTTGAAGAACATGGTGAATATTGGTGACTTTCTGTTCCTTCTCTTGACCTTGGTGAGCAGGGGAAATTTCCATTTCGGTTCCAAATTGAAAATTACATAAATCACTGCTTTCTATAGAACAGGCAAAACCAAAACTCAGGGGGCAGAGTGCGGAGGGGCTTATAATCTGAATCTAGACTCTACCTCCACCACTTGAAGGTAGAATCAAATATTTCTCCCCCTTTCCTACCCAACTGTCTAAAATTCCATTGACTTTGGACATTCCTCCAGCTGAGGCATATTTTGGGGCAGTATTATTTGCCCTAGCAAAAAAATTATTGTTCCCAAAGTACTCTCATAGGGCATTCCCTTCCTTTCATGCAACACTCCTTGTCCCAGATTTTGTTCTCCACAGTTTCCATTCCATCATACCAGGCAATCCCAACATAGCTGAGGAACTGGACTTGGCCACACAGGTGAAGCTATAACTATAACTATAGCATGTTCCCAGCTAAGAACAGAAACCAATATTTAGGCTTTAAAGCAATCTTGTCAGAGAAGCAGATCAACTAATGATGGCTAACACAGCAACATCTCTGCCCACAAGAGACACAACACACAGTGAGTGTTTGTGAAAAGATCTCCCACTGACTCCCATAGATATGCATCATCACAGCCAGAGCATGGGTGGGGTGAGAAGGACAAGCCACATGAGGGCAAATATGTCCAAACGTGCTATCTATCTGCTACTACCACCATCATCTGGGATAAAAGAACTGGGATCGTGAAGTAAGGAGGAGGCTGAAAGAAGCCTTGTGAGAAGGACAGAAAATAAGGGAGACGGGCAATGTGGTTGATTGATAGATGTTTTTTGCTATTGTTCTGGACATCTTTGACTGAAGGTCTCCAACCTGCATGGAGTCTTTTTGTTGTTTCACAGTTTATAATTCCTGAAAGATTTTGGTAGGAGAGCTTTCCCTGAATTTTCCATTTTTCAAATCACACCAAGAGAGAAGTTGGACACACATCTCCTGTCCATCACACCCCAGTGTGGAAAGAAGAAACATCTCAAAGCCACAAGCAGAGTGGGCGAGATACCATAGGTCTATCAGCCAAGAGAGCAGGTGCATGGAGAGATTAGCTCACAAGTGGTGTGACACAGTGCACTGGGCAATAAGAAGGATTTTTCATAACTTCCCCAGAAAGAGTTTCATCACCATCAGCTGCAAAAGATTCATGGCAATGGCATTCAGTTTCCCACCAAAGTGCACTTGGGCCAGTTCTCTCTGCAGCCACCAATAAAAAGGCCCAGGAGGAGACCTTCTTCAGCAGATGGGCATCTCAGGACAGGATCTCACTGTCGGCTTCTTCAGAGAGTCTAATTTCTGGCCTAGCTCTGCTCCTAATGAATCACTGGGAATCACTACCAGTAAATTTGATAGTGGAGTTCAGCCAACACTGAGCACTTTGGAAAATCCCAGCCCAAAACACTCTGAGGTGTAAGGGATGGGCTGAGAGTAGATCAGATGACTCTTCCTGAAGAGTTAACTTCAGCCATGACATTGGAAGATATCACTGAGTGTTCTGCTGTAGAAAATCGTGTCATTTGTCACATTTTTTCCTGTACCTATGCATACCAATTGCACCCACATGCCATGAGTGTATTCACTGAGTGGTACTGAGCAACATAAACAAAAATCTGCTGTTTCTGTTGTATGTTATGCTTGGAAAAGTTTGGGCAGTCTTTCTGCTGACAAATATGATATTCCACATTCAAAATTTTGACAGTTCTCAAGGCCAAGAAGTCTCTATGGAGAAGAGCACTAAGGACTTTTTGTTATTTTTATCCATTTCTAAATACAGATTCATGATCCTAAATTTAGGTCCCCACTTGAAAACAAAATTCCTGATTCAAGTGGTTTCAAAAACACATTCGCATAAGAAGCCCAGGGGAAAAAAAAAAAAAAAAGTAATGCAGACCCACTGAAGCAGGGGACAGCCACTCCACGCCTTTGAGTTTTGCAATCTTTACTTGTGGCTATAAGCAAAGCCAATTGAAGTAAACAGGAATCTGGAATCTGTTGTTGACACCAAGGTCTTGGAACAAGGATTTCAGCCATCCAAAACTTTACCCTGAATCAACGACTCAAGGTCTATTTTCAGGAGGAACAAAAAAAAAAGATGACTCTGAACTTACATGGCCGATCAGATTTGGTAAAGCAAAGATGAAAAAGTGATGGCTCTACACATTCCCAGAAACAAAATCTGGAAACAAAGCAGTTCCATCTCCATCTAGACTGTTTGTAAGGGACTGATTGTCCCAGGCCCTTCCCCTAATCAAACTCTTGTTGAAGGCTTCCAATATGAGCTGGAATTCTCCATTTGAATCTACTTCTACTTCTGAACTGATCAAAGATAAGGGCATTTTGAGATCAACTCTAACTGGTAATTCATGTTCAGCATCCAAGCCCCCTCTACGCTTTAATCTGTTCCTTCTAATTTTAATCTAGTTAAAAACAAAGTTAGTATGCCTATATGGCATTTTTTGTCTAAATTAACTAACTAAAGTAAGTCAATACAAGAGAAAGAAGCACTTCATGTAATCCTACCTCTGCTTTATCAAAGCATTTACATATGCTCCTGTCTTTAAGCTCAACTATAAGTGTATTTATGTGCTTTCAGGAACTGAGACATACGGTTTTAATGACATGAAATCAGAGACTTCTTCCTATCTGAAATAGCACCTCTACCTTCCCCTGAGCATTAGAGTTTAAACAGTAAATGACTTTGATCTCAGCTACCCTTCATTTTGGTTGTGGAGTTGCAAAATGAAAACCCACATGACAAGGCTATGCCAAACAAATTAACACAACGCTTTGCCCGTCTCTGCCGAACCCCCAAGTCTGTGAATATTAGACAGAGATTTAGAGTAGCTTAAGTTCTACTGAAAGTTAAGATACGTGAAATCAAATAGAATATTTTGCACCTAAGCCTAGTGGGAGTCTTTTTTGGTGTTTTGGTACAATTGTCCTTTATAGGGCCATGCAGGGGGAAGAGAATATGGGAGATATCTGAAGCATTTCCAAAAGAAAAAAGATCAGATGTTCCTCCCATATTTGATGCTACCCAAAGTAGAGGGAGCAAAGTCAGCCATGGAGGTAAGGATCATAGAAATGATGTGCGATTATGTGTTGAGTAGATCTTCCTCTGACTTTGTCTCTCATCAAGTTATGTTTGCTGTATCAAACTGGAGAATGACATCCTCGGCTCCAAGGTGACCAGCCCTGATTCACAGCCTGGGCCACAGCATTTTAAGTATAAGTTTTTCTAAGTATGTCAGGCATCTGGCAGTTATTAGGTGGAAAGTGGGTTGGAGGTTGGCTTTCAGCGTGCTCCATGGCACTAGCACATTTCTGTTGACTGTGCACAATGCATGGGGCTCACCTCAATCACATCCATGACCTCCTCTCGTTCCCATCATCTCCCTCCAGCTGGCAGTGGATCTCATGCTGACACATTGCTGAAAAAGCAAGCTTTATTTTTTTATGTTGGGATTTTTTGTTTGTTTGCTTGTTTTCTTTTTTTTGGCCAAGTGAGTTTATGACCAGATCAACTCCTTGACCTGAGTCACCAGGCGACCCATGAACATTAGTGCAAGCACAAAAAGAATGAGCGGCTGTAGGGAAAAGGGAACTCAAAGGACCCTTCCAGTAACTCCTTCCAGTAGGTTTTTCAAGAGCTACGTCAAATTAAAGCAATGACTTAACGACAGCATTAAACAGTCAGCCTTTACTCAGGCAAATTTTCCATTATCAAAGGACCATTTATGTTAGTGGGAAAAATCCCTATTCTCAAAGGGCTCTGGAAGTGCAGTGACAAGAACAGTGCAAGTATTTACAAAAGTTATCCCAGAATCTGGTTTGTACGGAAAAAATATGATCAATTGCATCTTGATTTAGGTTTAATGGGCTCAGAGGTGTCACCTGTGTATCTGTTTTATGCACCATTCTCACAGTAGGAAATGTATCCTTCCCAGAAGGTTTTCCCAGGGCTAGTATGTAAGATGGCCTCCTGGAAAAGAGCATCAAACCCAGAAAAATCTGTCACATGCAGCAAACCACCTGAGATTCATTCTCAAAAAGGCTCCCAGCCCATCAAATGCAAGGCTGAGAGAAATGGGAACGTGGCTTTCCCTTACACCCCCAGTGAAGAGGTTTGTGCCATCTCTGACAAGCTGTGTGTAATCTCAGGGCAAGCGTGTGTCCTGGGACAAGAGGCTGTTTATGCCCCAGGACCATACGCGCTGAGCTCAACCAAGGGGAAACTTCCCCACAACAGAGGCAGCTTTTTTGTGGAAACAACAAAACAAAAGGGAGTGCTGGGACAGGCTGCCCCCTCGGTTGGAGGAGTGGAGGGTGTTGTTTTCAGCAATCCACCTGCGTGTTCATATCTGTCTCATTTGCATGTGTTTGTTTAAGCTTTTTAATTAGCAGAGGGCCAGATCCTGATTACATACACACGCGGGTACAACTCAATTGATCCCCACGCTGGCCCATCTTGCTGACCTTACAAACCATCTACCAACACCTTTCATTCAGCGGAGAGACAGAAGACACGTATCAGGCACATCAGAGAGCCAAGGGAGGGAGAGCAGCAGGAGTGGCTCGCCGAGGAGATAACAACAGCTCTCCTCCATCTCTCTGCACCACTGTGGGATGGGATGGGATGGGGTTGGGCATGACCTGGCAAGTCCTGCTGATTTGCTTCATCCCACAGATTACCCAGCAGCCCCGCATCGGTGCAGTCCCACTGCCGATCACATGATATCACCCCAGCATAAATGCACTTAAATTGCTCAAGAGCCATATGCAGCCCAAGAGCCCCCATGGGTATAAAGTATCTCGCTTTCCCATGCAGCGAGATCAGAATCAGGCGCAGTATTGGGTTAGGGAGCGGCAATAGTTGTTCCATAATTAACTCTGAAACCGGGTTCTCATTAGACCTTGCTTTTCATAAACACCCTTCCCTCCACGCATGCCTAATTTCCTACTACTCATCAGGGAGGTTAACAGGGACTGAAGTGAGTAGTAAAGCTCTCATGGGTTCCACTAAGGCAGATTCACACCCACATAAGAAAGGGCAGTGAACTGGGTGCATCTCTTTGACTATCTTCTTTTTTCCTAGATATATGCGCAGCACCTTGCAGCGTGAAGATCAAGCCGGGCTGCTGCTGCCAATGAATGTTAAATACCCGTCACAGTGACACTCTGAAAGGGCAGGATATTATATCACCCTCCACATTGTGTGAAATGTTTGCTCAGTGTCAGCTCTATTCAAAACTACTGTCACATCTCTTTTAGTTGTTTTTTTTTTTTAATTGTCTTTCACTGCCGTTGTTCCCTGGGAATATGCATGTGCCCTCATTTATTCACGGTGCCCCATGTCTGCAATGCAATAAATGTGGGCAGATGTCTTATCCCACACAGAGCAGACCCTTTCTTACATGTCAGGATCAGTCCCATCTCATCTTTCTCCAGAATGGGAGCTTTGCCAAAGAGAAGAGACCAGGAAGGACAGATGCAACTAAGGTGGAGGTGTGAGAGTGGGTGAAATGGAGGTGGGAGGCAGAGTGCAGCCTCTCTCCAGGGAGATAACTCCATCTCCAATTCCTCCTTTGAGTGTGGGATTCTTGTCACCATTGAAGGGCAATATTGGCACTTCATTTGTCACCCTGAGTATCTCTATTGGGTGGAGCTTAGCCCTCTGTTGCAATAGGATGCTCTTCTCCTAGAGGAGCCTACCCCTCCTCTCTGCCTAGAGAAGGTGCTACAACCCATCTAGTTTACCCCCCAGATGTCTAACATCAACCTCCTCAACATCAGGCAATCTGTGTCCCACCCCTGGTACTTGCCCCAGCAGCAGGGTGCTACCCACAGGCAGGGAGGAGGCAGGAGCCAAGGAGCACACAGTTATGTTCCAAGTGCCCCTTCCCCTCCACCATAGCCCCGCAAACCCACACCCTGTTTCATCTGCTCATCAAGGTGGGAAGATCATATTTTCGAGCCTCTTGAAATTAATTAACCCTCCACAACCTGAGCAAATTTTAGCCAAGGGATGGCTTCTTAGCTGATTTCCAGTCTAAGGAACCAGTGATGGGGGGCCAACATGCAGTTTGAGAATTCAGTGCAAAGCAAGGAAGTCCTGATGAATAGAGAGGGATACTCAAGGCCGTATTTCCAAGTCCTTTGGTCACTCAACTCATGACCCCAGAAGAGGAAAAGACCTTGCCTTACTGCAGTCACCTATGATGTCTCTCCTCTCACTAGGATCCCCTATCCCAGGGTTGGGACTTCCAGATGACCCCATCTTTCATCTCCCCCATCTTCTAAGGAGCTTTTCTTCCCCTCCACCTCTGCTCTTCTCCACCTTAGCACCCCTCCTCCCTAGCTGCCTCCCCTCCCCTCAGCCTGAAAACCGACCACAAAAATGCAAGGAAAGTTTCTGTGCCTAGGTGGTGATGAACAACACAGCCAAGTGATTGTCTCACTGTGGAGGGTAGAAATTTAATTGGAGGAAGGCTTAGCCATTCCTCCTGCCAAAAGAGTGAAAGGCAAAATTCAACAGAGCGAGCTCAGAGCAATGAAGTCCTACAGCCAGTTCAATCAGACGTCAGCTGCTGGGGAAAGTATGGTCCCAACCGGGGTTGTAACAGGGGCAAAAGAGTCCTTTTGGCTGACGGTAGTGTCTGTTTAATGTGTAGCAGGAGTGTGATCTCCCCACCAACACAATATGCTCAATGAGGGCATAGAGGAAGGAGAAGCAGAGATGAAGTGACATGCCCTAGGTCATATGGTAAGCAAGTGAGGGATCCCAGCACAGCCCTGGGGGCTGCTCTATGGTCACTAATGGCCTTCCCAACAGCCTCCAGGTAGTCAGCTGTTGCTGCTACAGATCTCACAAGCTTCTCAGCCCAAAGTCCCCAAGCCCAGTATCTCACCCTGGAATTCCTCAGCAGCCATGAGCAGAAGTGTTCCTGTTGGGCATGGTAAAGCTCCCCTCTCCCAGGACATTCCTGACTCATTCAGCCAAGCAGGGATGGCAGAACTCTTCATACATAGAAGGAAATGATTGCAGTGTTTAACTTCACCAATTGCTTAGCAAGAAGAAATAAACTCTATTCCTCCTTCTTTTTTTGGACCAGACAGCTAGGGTGGTTCATTATCTATGCTCCATAGGTCAGCCCAGAACCTGGTTTTTAGACAAGTGATGGACCTGAGAACTGGTCTCAGCATGTATGCGAGGATTCCTTTGGACCAGGAATCTCCAGCTGGGGGATAGCCCCACGGCCAGCTGTCTGCCACCCCCTGCCAGGTCCCTCCTGCCTTGGCAGGAAAGCTTGCCATGAAATGCCACAATTTCCAGCCAGCATCATACCCAAAGGGCCATCACAACTAGTCAGGGCAAGTTAGAGCAACCCTAAGGCTGCTTGATGGCACGTTTGCCGAGTCCCGTGTGTCCTCTGCAATGCAGAGAAATGAGAAGACAGAGAGGTGGCTTAAAGTATCCCTATAGTGGGCTGATTCTGGATTATGGCACTATGGTGTGTGTGGACATGTATGTGTGTGCGCGTGTGTATCAATGTGAAATATGGTGAATATATGTGAATGAGTTCAGAGCCAACATTACAGCTTCGGGGGAGCCAATCCAACATTGTTACTCATCTAATTCCAAAGAGCAGTTATTCCTTTTAGTCAAAGTTTTATTTTTATTTCAAATGTGATGTGGTTACAAACTCATTCCCTTGTATAATTTTGCTTTCCAAGTTAATTACAAGATGTTCTAATTAATTATATTTAATGATTAACGTACAAACTCACAAGGAATGAACATAGCTTAGAGAACATTTGCTCTCAAAAGATATGTCTAGACTAGTTTGGTTTATCAGGAAAAGGTTGAAAAAATTAAAATGAGAGAGAGCCAGAGAGAGAGAGCAAAAATACACTGTGTAAGAAAAAATAACAATAAAAAAAGAAACCCAATTATGTCCAAACAAGAGCATATTTTTCTTTGGAGTTCAAACACCACCTTTAACCATCTCCCCACCCAGGATCTGATTACTTTTAATGGGACTCTGCTTGTGATTTAAGTTGTTGTTCATTTGTACAGTAATTAAGTTGAGTTGAGTTGGTGTCTATTACATCATGGTTTATATTATGAATTCACACTGCAATTATGTGCGTGTGTGCAAGGGTAAGTGAGCAGAAAAAGGACCTTCTAGTTAAGATCAAAACCGATAATTCCAGCAGGCTGAGTTTAGCTAAACTCTGCCACACACTTCTTCTCCAACCTCAGCCATGTCACCTCCAGACACCCAAGTGACACATACAGGAGTGGGGACATTGCCTCCAGATGTCCTAGTAACACATATACAGGAGTGGAATGCCCAAGAGGAAGCAGGATCCTGAGAAGAGACAGTGAGACTAATCCTTCACCCCTCAGGCTAGATGGCTGCTGACACCTGGGCACTAGTCACTGAGCAGCAAAACATCTAGCCTAGCAGGACCGTGACTTTAAACAGGGTCTCCATCTCCACAGGGATCAGTTAGGGATTATAAAATGAAACATCCATCCAGGGATAAAGAATACACATACAAATCTATTACACATACCTTTGCTTGTAATACACACACATCATATATGCATGTATAATATACCTCTAATTTCTAATGCAAGATAATTAAATTTTTATATAGGCAGAAATTGGAGTGGATTAAACCAAAAATATGTTTCAAAGTCAGAATTTAAAAGCTTAATTTTTTTAATTTTTTTTTTCCCTTCCACAGCTATTTTGTCCAATTCAGAAAATTATCAGCGGTCTGAGAAACTCCCCTAAATATTAATGCCAAGACAACCGCAACAAAGATTTTCAAGCAGCATGTTCAGAGCCCCCCAGGTCAAAGCATGTGGATGCTCTGCTGGGTTTAGTGCTTGGGTGTCATGTTCCTTGGTGAGCTGGCTGGGGACAAGGACACCCCTCCACGAGGTGCTGCACAAACACAGGCCCCATTGTTCACCCAGACGACTGAGTGCTCGTGGCAAGGGATATAGATATGCCAGCTTTCATTTTGAGCTGTGAGAACGGGCCATTGTCACCTCCCCAAATTTATTCTCACCAGTGCAACTGCTGAAGTCTCATTACCACCTTCCACCAAATATTGCACTGGCACAGACTGGAGGGAGAGAAAAATCTTGTTTCACCAAGTTATGACAAAGTTGTCAGATGCTTCTGACAATAACCTGAAGGAAAACACCAGAACACCTTGTTCCTGCTAAAAACTTCACTTCAATTCCAGTACAAATAACCCTAATTTGCTGTCCCAGTTGTCCATCTTCAAGACTTTTACACTGTTGGGACATCTGGGAAATGTCCAGAAGTGGATTATGAGGGTTCAAGAGAATAACAGCAGCAGAAAAGGGCAATGAAGAATCTGGCCCCTTTTGGGTCTTCTGGAAATGAAGCTTTGCAAAGTAGGTCTGTAGGAATGAACGAGTTAATATTTGGATATAACAAGCATCACTTTTATCCCCCTTTCTTTTTCAGGGCTAGGATACCATCTATGCTCCCAAGTCCCTATTCAGCATCTCAGGCTATGTTCTTGAAAGCATTTAACTTCATCTATTCTAGTAAATAAAACATGCATGGGGCTGTTCTTTGGCCCAGAGGCCAATTGGCATGGACCGATTTGCATCCGTGCTGATAAGCGTCTTTCCTTCCAAAACCGGGGGGCTGCATCTGAACCCCCTGTGGTGATGCTCCTTGGCCTGGGATGTCCCTGGACCATGCCCAGGCATTGTCTGGGAGAGTGCTAGTTGGAACAGGACAAAACCATTGCCAGGGACCATGTTAAGGGTTGGATAAATTGGGAGATCCTGTGCCAGTACCTGGGCTTAAGCCCTGGCCTTGTTTAGTTTATCAACACAGCCATAGCTTGAGGTGCTTAAGTGCAATTATTTAGGGACCAAATTCCCATGGATCTCCCTGTCAAATGCACCTTAAAAAAGGTTTCATAGCAGCCTGCATATGGCTCAGGAGCCTGCCTAAACTACCCAATAAAGAACACTAAGGGCAAAAGAGAAAAAAAGGAAATGTTTGAAACCCTGCCTCCCTCTAGGATGTAGGTGCCATATTCTGGGCGGCAAGAGGACATCTCGCTTCCCAGAGGATTTACAGCCCTGACCCCTCTCCTGGAGTTATGTAAAGATTTTTCTCTCAGAAAGACAAGGAAAGGTTTCCTCTTCCCCACCTCTTTCATCCCTCTTCTGAAGGACTTCACAGCAGATGTGTAAGTACTAGGTGAGCTCACTCCTTCATCTGGAAGGATTTGAATTGTCTTTCCAGGAGAGTGCATGAAAAAAGGTGGAAGGAGGAAGGTCTGGGAAGCTGAAGGACAAATAGAAAGTGTTGAGAGATGCTAGCCAGGACAGGTTGTTATTGACATGTATGCCATTGTTATTAAGCACTTGGGAGCAGGAGAGAGAAAAAATAAAAAGAAATAAAGATTGGAAAACAATCTAAAATACTGTAGTAAAACAAAACTTTGCTTTACTGCTAATCCCACTGAAGTCTCTAGCCTGGTGTTGTCTCAGCAGAACATACTCTGTGAGAAACTTGGGAAGTAATTTGAGCGTCTCTGAAGTGCTTTGTCTTTCATTGGCTCATCCAGTATTAAATCATCTGGCAATGAAGAAAAGTGTTTAAAGTTAACTTCCATACAGAACAAATTCCTCTGGAAAACTCTTGTCATTCATCCCGGTTTACCCAAAGTCTGGTAGCATTGATTAGGACGGGGTTGGGTTTGAATTTTTTAATGTTTTCATTTTTTTTATTTAAAAAAAAAAAAAGGCAATTAAAAAAGAGTTCTGCTAGCTTCTTTGGACTTAGCCACTTGCTGGAAAACTTAGAAGGCAAGAGAAAGCTTGGGGAAGAGAAAGCTGGTGCTAGGCTTCTGACATGCATGTCTGTCATCCCTGGACAATGAAATTGGAATTGCAAGTTCCCCCAGAACACTGGGGATTAAAAGCCTTGTGTAGGTGACACTGCAGACCCAGGGAAGCAAGGTGCATCCCTTCTCACTACTGCCTGCTAACCAAGAGCTTTGTTAATTTGGCTAGAGCCAGTGCTAAGAGCAGCTTGCTATCCCTGCTCACGGGAGGTCTAATCTACCTCCGATTCCACACATGGGTCTTTTGTGTTCACACTAGTCTTCTTTTCTCTACTTTCCTAATGCCAAGGAGACAACAAAGTCTTTGATGTTCCCAGGAGCCCAGCTTCAGTGTGCTTCTCGGCACACACCCACCGGTGCTTGACCGACCCAGGGAGCTCCTCATTTGCCGGCAGCTTGACTTGTCCTCCCAAAGAGCTTCCACACCTCCACCTGGTCTTAGCTGATTCCATAGGTGGCTTGACACCTGGCACTTGGTCCCAGCTACCTCCATCCCCTTCAACCCAGGTCATCTCAGCTTTTTTTCCCTTGTTTCCAACCTGATTCCCTGTTCTCACTAGCTACACTGACAGTCCTGCTCATCTCTTCCTACCCGCAGGCTTGGGAAGCTGAAACACCCCCGTCAAGTAACACACCTAGTTAACTGTGTAATGCTGTACCTATGGGGCAATTCCATCCCAGCACCTGCAGGGATCCTGATTACACCCTAAAACATGATATTTCAATTTCATTATCTGATCGGGCATTAGCAACGAGCACCACTAATGAGTATATTAGTCAGTTCCTTTATTAAACTAGCGGCAGCATTTGATGCAATGACCTCCTGATGTAGCTCTTTGATGCCATGTGATTTGATTTTTATTTCACTTTTTTTTCTTTTTTTTTTTTTAGTTGAGAAAGATACAGCAAGGCAAATGGAAAAATGGTGAGGAGCAGAATTAGCACATTGGCAGTGCAGGCAAATACATGTTCAGCAAGGAGAATGAGTTTTATAGGAGCTGCAGAAAAGGCGAGTGATGAGCTCTAGCTAGCTAGCTAATATTTGAATATACCCATTCATTATTCCTGCCATTATTATTATGAATTTGCTGTTGTTGTTATTCTATTACACAGCCAGTCCTGCGGACTGGTTTTGCCATCTATAACCTGGCGATCTTTCACCCTTAGCAATTGTTGTTTGGCCGTATTACCACAGGGCTCGTTGTGCAAGAGGCTGTGCAAGCTCAGAACAAAAAGGGGATGCCAGCCCCAGGGCATTTCCAGTGCAAGTGTCAGATGAGTGACAACAGGCAGATACAGGCAGATGGAGGAGTCTGAGGAAACGGGGACGCCAGAGTGGCTGATTCAGGGGTGAAGGTTTGGAGCACAGCTTTGGGTTCAGCCAGCTACCAACTCCGTCAGGGAAGCATTGCACTCAGGCACATAAATTCCCGTGTTCTGGCAAAACTCCAGGTTGCGGAATAATACAGAACATCCTACCGAAACTCCCATTATAGTTTTCACTAGAGAAATCATTGCACTTTTCCTTCCAAGGTACTCTGGTAGTGTGGTCACAGCCCCGGATGACTCCTGCAGCCCTTTCCAACCATGACTGCATTTTCACCGATTCTATCTCAGGTCCAGTTCCAACCTAATAGTTAATCATGACAGTCTTCGGGGCTCCTTTGGATAATTACTGGAGGTATTAAGTTAGCCCAAACTGAAGTATTAGGTGCTTTGCACCCATGCAAATGGCTTGCATGGGCTTACATAAAGAGCATTTACACTGGCCATAGATCATTTGTGGCACTGCTCTGGCATGCTGACATGTGAAACACCATCGTACAATCCACCCGGCTTTGGGACTTCGAGGGCAGCTCACTCAGGCTGCTGAAAGTAAGATGCTAAATACACAGGAGATCTTAACAGAATTCTTTCTGCAGTCATTTTCCTCCAGGAGGCCAACAAGCAGCAAAGCAAGCTGGAAACATGAGGAGAAAAAATAGTCCTATTGGTATGGTAGACCCATAGACCCATTGGAAGACCCAACCTGCCTACTTGTTGCAGGACCTGGTATCCAACAGGTTAAAATGCTACTGCCACTGTGCCAAGTACATAGTCTAAACCCAATAGTCACGTGCCACCAAGCTGTTGCCTTCTCCCCCATCACAAGTAAAGGTCTCTGCTCTCTGCTGTCATGGAGGATGGTAGCCCTCGTGATAGTCACCCGAGCTGGTGTTTGCCCTTTGTCCAGAGGCCTGGTTCAGATTTTTTTTCAGGGAGAAAAGGGTCCTACATCAAGGTCCAGGGTTGAAATAATGCCCAGTCTTCAGACAACTGCAGTAAGGAGCCCATGACTTCCCTTGAATAGGACTGGCAGGTGAGCACTTCACCACCCACTTTCACATTGGCTGGGAACTGCTAATTTTTGAGGGATATCTACAGAAGACCAAATGGGAGCTGGGGCCCACTCCTCATGGTATGCTGGAGTGGCTCAGCCAAAGGGGCCCCTTTTATGTTTTTTAACAGACTCTTTGTTGCAAACCACCCAGCGAAGTCACGTGTCCACACATCCCCGGCAGCCCTCCGAAAGCCAAGTTGAACCCCAGCACACCCAAATCTATACTGGCCTGCTTCCATCTGACTGCCCAGTTAACATCCTCCTGCTGCCTCCTTAATTATAATCCCTTTATTTTATCTAACCCCAATTGTAACAGTTGGTGAGTCACCGGGCTCCATAACAAGACGATCAGGACACATTTCATATTACACTGCAGTTTTCATTCCAGGGCGTGGGCTGAAGGCGTTGTTTATTTATTTTAATTTGGTTCGGTTTGGGGTTTTCTCACATGTGATGGAGTACAGAGATTTAAGCAGGGGGTAGAAGGGTGGAAGGGGTAAAAAACAAAAACAACCTCAATCCATCTGGATCAATTAAATCTTGTTGAAAAGTTTTCAACCCCAGGGTTGCCTGAGGTAGGTCTAATAGTCACACTCTTTGGCATTTAATGAAAATGCTAATGATTTCTCCTTTGGAATATATTTTCACTTCTAGTTTGAACAAGATGCATCTCTCCTCCAATCAATTCCACAAGCTCTTTTTTTTTTTTCTTCCCCGTTTTTGCGCGTGCCCCTTCAGGGCAAATTAAGAAATTATTGCCTCTATCCAAAAAGTAGCTGAAATGTGCAGCCTTATGCTTCACGTCACAGGGGTGGGGAGGAAAAATCTTTGCATGGGAGCAACAATCCCGTTTGTGTCTGACTTGCGTAGGAAAAAATGGCGTCAAGCCGTTCTCACCCTGGTTCACCAGGGAAAGCTGCGGGCGCAGGTCTCTGCTGGTGAAAATCACCATCGAGCCAACGGAGATGGCTTTACTTTTACAGCCACTGAAGACCTCACCTACAAAGTTCAGTTTTCTGGTTCATTGTCGCAAGAATAAGACTGAGAAAGAGTGGCGTATAAACATAGGATGAGACCCATCTCCCCCAACTTCTAAGGGATAGGAACGGAGATCAGTGCTTCAGTTCATCCACCCATGGCAGAGAGAGGCAGATTCAGCCCATCCCAAACTTGGGCACCAAACTTTTTGATGGCTGAAGTACGATGTCTTAAACAAACACACCAAGCGGGAGAATTGCCACAAGTCAAACCCAGTTAGAATTTGCAAAGGAAATTCAAACAAATCACAAGAGTTTCCAGTAAAGGATGCGAATACTGAACACAGGCTTAGAGGCATGAAGGCTGATGGGAAAGAGGGGATGGGAGTAGGAAGTGCCTCCTTGAAAGTGCCGTCAGCTCAAGGGGAAAATAAACAATCACCCTACAAAGGTCTGAGAGAAAAGGCACCGAGAATCATTAGTTTTGCCTATACTAGTATATTAAATGAGGCCAGGGCATGTGATTGCCCTGCTCTTAGCTGTGTCCCTTGCAAGTTTTGTCCTGTGGCACCTGGCATGCTGAGGCATGCTCCAGAAGACATCATGCGCCAGGCATCATTCCCAGTGCGCAGTACCCCTGGGACCCCTCTTCTTTGTTGGGGAGGTGGATTTTAGAGTTTAGGTGCATTGTCTCAAGCCATGCCCTGTTGTTTGTCTTTGGGATCAGAGAATTAGCCCTGGACCATTTTATTTACTTGTCTAATCATAGGCACAAAGTCTGACTGTTAATAATATTAAGAGGTCTAACAAGTCCTCGTTTGAAGAAGTTGATCCAGAAAATGCAGGCTGGCATCAGCAATAAGATTTTGGAACACCTTCAGCACTAAAGAATAATTAAAGACATGGATGTAAATGAAAATTGCAATAAAACACAGCATGTTTTCTGACAAAGATAGATCATTCTGAACTGACCTGATAGTTTGCTTTGATAAGATCACTGATTTTCTAATGAAAGGAAATGCAGTAGATCTAATCTCTCTGGACTTCAGAAAAGCATTTGTTATGGTACCTCATGGGAAATTATTAAGCGGTAAAGTATGGAGATTAGGAGAAGAATTTTAAGATGGAAAAGGGAGTCACTACAGAGGAAATGACAACAGATGGTGTTGAGAGAGGAAGTATTAAGCTGGAAGGAAGCTATGACTGCAGTTCTTCAGAAATTAGTTTGGGGACTGATTTTATTTAATATTTTGCCAAATGTCCTCATCACAAAAAGTGGAGCAGTGTTATTAAAATTTGCTCTTAACAGAAACTCAGAAGGCACTGCTGTCAGTGCCTAAGAGCATAAAGTTATCATATAAGACAAACTGCATGTCCTTGAGAACTAGAGGTTCTGTACTGAAGGGGTCATGCATCTCACCTAACTTAGCTGTGTTGAACGTGTAGCCCAAGGTAGCTGGCTAAATTCCTGCTATACTCAAATAAAGACATAAGTAGATAAATCAGCCTTTGAGGGTGTTTTTTTTAGACACAGTAGGATATGGTACCTATTTTGTCTCCTGTATTTGTAGAGGAACCACAGACAATTAGCCTAAGCAAGACAACAACCCTACAGACATTCAAGATGGATGCTCGGTGGATACGTTAATAGATTAGATGCTAATGAGAGTTTTTGAAGCTATTCCATTGAAAAAGGTCTGAAAAGTGGGATACACAGATCAACCATTAGAAAAGAACATGTGACACGGCTGTCAAAAATGTGTCTTACAAGGTATTTCTAATAAGGATAGTGAAACTTCTGTCTTGATCTGCACAAAACACATGGAGGACAACCTCCAAAGCACCAGAGCAATTCCAGGGTAGAGAACCCGTGTCATGGGAAGAGAATATATGTCTTGGCTTGTTTAGCTGAAGGAAGTGAAGACTGAGACGACAGCACTGATTTACGTGAAGAGTAAATAGGGAGGCAAAAAAAGATCTATTTAAACTAAAAGACAGCATAGGCACAACAAATGGCATAAACTGAAACTAAATAAACACAGGCTGGTGGAAGACTAGGGTGAAGGACCTCAACAGCTTCCAGTTAGCATAATGGGAGCAAAAATACTCACACAAGAAACTTCCTTCCCTATAAACCTTTTTCAGCTCATGGAAGATATTAAAAGAGGAAAGAGATATGACTTAGGGACTCGAGAAGTGCCCTCCAGTTTTACAGGTCTGTACGGGAGCGAGAACAAGTAAACTTTTTGAGGAGGGAAAAACCTGTCTGGTGTGCTATACCGAAAACTGCATGGCTGTCCTTTTAGCACCTGGTACTTCCTTTTTCTCACCAGGCTGCTGGTGTTTCACTTGTAACAATACACTAATTGAATAGCACGTTGACAGATTTGCATGCCACAGTCCTCCTGCTCCTGATTTCTTTGTTGCATTTGTGTACATCTAAACCTGAAGAAAAGGAAAAAAAGAAAAAAAGAAAAAAACCATATATGAGTAGCAGGAGAAACAAAACAAACACACATGCACACACCACTTCCAAACTGGTCTTGAGAGCAAACAATAGCAGGAAGGGATAACTGCCACTCTCAGGGCTCTCAGATGATCAGGTCAGCGAAGCAGACACAGGAAAGGGGATTTCGAGAAACAAATAATACCGGTGCCTGAAATGGGAGCTTTGCTGTAAAGAGAAGAGAAACATATGCTCTTCAGCTGGAGTGGATTTCTTATGTTGTTCAGAAGTGACTGGCTCATCCTCAGTGTAAAGGACCGGTGTTGTATTAACCGTTCTGTATCAGTTTCCCTTCCAAGTCCCCTGCCTGAGCCATCAGGTTATATCACTTCTGACGGGCAACACAAGCAGGAGACCAGGGTAACTCAAGTCCCTGATGCTGTTGAGCAGACACCCACCTGTGCTTCCTGAGGGCACACACATATATACATATACATATATATATATATGTATATCTTGTCACAGCTGGACATGGCCAAACAGCACTGGTCAGTAGCTGGGACAAGTGGTGACAGTGGACTGACCGGCAAGTCCCTAGTTTTCACAGGGTATCACATTAGCTTGAGGTTCTTGCTAGGATACCTGATGTCCTGCTCCTTCTTCTCCACCAGCTGACCTGGGCCAAGAGTGAACCATGCAGTCACAGCATTCTTCTGGCTTTGCCAACTGAGAGCAGCAAGTCTCCTTGGAACAGACAGACCTGAGGAAGCTCTGCGAGAGCCCTGATTATCAAAGCACAGGCAAAATGTATGCTCTGCAAGTAGTTTAACAAATTTTGGGTCCATCGTCATTCTCATGTGGTCTTGTTTATGCTTAAGCCAGCATTCTGAAACAGGCACTGCCAGGTTCTGCATCATGACGGCTTCAGAGTTGGCTCTTTTTATTATGTATCCATTCCTAACTGAAAAAGAGGCATTTGCCCCAGGGGAAGAATGAGGTGAGCTACTGTCTGAGCTCTTCTCTGTACCACCCTCTACCTCACATGGCTTCCGAGCCAACATATACAAAGCTTCTTTTGCCTTCAACCTACGTACCTGAACGCAGTCCCACTCCCAACTATTCCCTCCCTGCAGTTGTTTTGCCCACTTCTCAGAATTATATTTCAGCTGTACATGGCCTGGATCCAGTGGAGAAAAAAAAATATCTTTCACCACCAATGCCGTTGTTTGCCATAGACTTGGATTCTCATGGCACAGGAGCGTTCACTTCCTTGATAGACCGAGACTCACAGCTGAAATTTAAGTTTCCCTGGAACTAGAGCTGGGAATTATCCCTAAACTCTACATTTAGGCAGAATAACGTCAGAGGAATCAGGACCTCATTTTGATCTTTATAGCATCAGCCCCTCTCTCTCCAAGCTCAAAGCAAGGCAGATTGTGACTTGCCATCTTGGCCCACATGAACATCAAGATAGATGCTGAAGACTTCTTTGTTCCTTGAATGTCAACCGTAAGCGTGAGTCATTGTGGCTTCAGGAAGGAGGGAACCTCTCAGACAAGGTCTTTCTGAGGGAGAGATGGGAATTGATAACTGATGCAGAAAATCCAGTTTTAAAGATATGAAGCTAGATTCTCAAGGGCACTTGTCTCCCATTGATTCCTAAGTGCCTTATGAGATCTAGTCATAATGGCTGAACCTGCAAAGAATTAATTTCGAGGGAATCTGTGTGCTTTGTTCCACCTTGTTGCACTGCTAAATAAAACAAAGTATCTATATATTGCCTAGATAACAGCTTAAAGCTGAGTTGTACTCTTTACCTCCTGTTGAGTGGTCCCTTTCTTCACAACCAGAACTACTGTCTTGGGTTGCAAGGTGTGATTGCTTGCCTCTCAGTACAACCCCATGTCTTTTTCTCATTAAGTGAATTCACTGGGATTTCTTACATGAGGGTGGAGTAACTTAACAATGAACAACTTGGCAAAATTGGGCTTTATGTAATTACTTGAGGATTTGGCCCAACATACTGGTACAACATGAGATGTATCTCATGATCTTTCACTTGCGTAACCCTCTTCCTCTTGTTGTTTATTGTCATCCCTTGCTGGGTTAGTTCCTTGGGGCAGAGACCTTTTATTTAATTAGTCTGGAAAGGGCCTGGCACACCTACAGAGCCATATTAATAATGAGAAACAGTACTAACCTACCCACAAAAAGATGTGAGCTTCCTTGTAAGATATGTGACAGGGTACGACCACGGTGATCAGTCATGCTCTGACCCAATAGGGCTCACCTTGGTTTGTCTTGGGCAGGAAACTTATCACCAATTTGTCCCCAGGCTTTTTGTCCTCTTATGTTCGGAGAAATGTCATTATGATAGATCGCCTGCCGATTAGATTTACCTCAAATAATACGCTAATAAGTGTTTCTTCCAGCCTCTGGAACTCCCTTTCCAAGACATTGGAAGAGGGAAAAAAATAGCAAGTGGACAGCAGGTCTCAAGGAGCTTGTCTCCAAGTGACTTTTATCTGATGGTTGATTAACTTCTAATAGGGTAGCACTAAAGTTACAGCAGGAGCTTGCAGGAGCTCCCTTATTAGTCAAAAGAAAAAGAAAAAAAAAAGAAAAGGAAAGAAGAAAGGAAAGGAAGGGAAAGGAAAGGAAGGGAA